>JACXGI010001842.1:0-34686 GCA_016801175.1 Esox masquinongy
CGCTGGGCAGCGGGAGGTGCTGGCTGCGACTCCAAGGCAGCAGGGGGCGCTGGCTGCGACTCCAAGGCAGCAGGGGGCGCTGGCTACGACTCCTGGGCAGCAGGAAAGAGCCTGCGCCTTGGAGCGGGCACCGGACGTTGAGGGGGTGCACTCACGGCCCCCCTTGGGCACCTACTCAGCCCCCCCCTAAAAATTTCTTGGGGGTGCCTCGGTTCTGGAGGGGACCGCGGACCAGGCGTTGCACACCTCCTTCTTATTAGCGGTGCTGCCTTCCTCCTTCTTCGGCCTCCCCTCCTGCGTCTCGTCTTTCCTGCCTCCTGCATATCCTGCAGGAGCCCTTTCACCAGCTCCTCCTGCTCCTTAGTGAGGGGCTTGACCACTCCCCATTGGTCCATGCCCCACAGCGCCCCCCCAAACTCTTCTTGGGGCGATCTCCCTCCTTGCTCCATTGGGGGGTCTTCCTCCACTTCGTCATAGACTGTCTCCTCATCATCAGAGGAGAGGGAGGCAGACCTCCAATCACCTCTCCAGGTATAACACTTTCCTGGAGGGACAGCCTGCTGGTTCCATTCGTGGTGGATCATTACGTTACGGTGGTGTGCGGGAGAGGAACCAGGCGCAGGCATTTTCTCGTTCGGCGGTTTTTAATGAAACCAAAACCAAAAAAAAACAAACAACGAACGGATAACGAAAAGCTGAACTGAATGAAATCAAAATGCGCACAAGCGACTTATAACAAAACATTCAAACAGTTAACAGCACAGCAAACACTCACCAATAAACACGAAGACAAGCAACAATGATCCACAAATGTGGGGCGCAGAGGGGAAACATTTAAACATTACAAACGATGTGATGGGGACCTGGTGTGCATGATTGGAGACATGTGACAGAGACAAGTCCGGGATGCGTTTGAGAGTGATGGGAACTGCAGGTACACGGAACGGTGGCGCTGCTGCTCACCGTACCATGACAGCTCTCTGCAATCAGGCATTTTCCCAACGTCTCTAAAAACAGCTGCCATTAAAAAAGAGAACACTGGATGCATCTATAATGAACAACTGTAGACCTGAAAGAAATACTTTTATAGCCAAATCATTGAGAAGGTTGTCTTCAGTCAACTCAGCAATTTTGTGACCTCAAGCGGTCTCTTAGACAAATTTCAGTCAGGCTTCCGACCTCACCACATTACTGAAACGGCCCTGATTAAAGTTTTAAATGATATACAGCTGAATACTGATTCTGATAAAATAACAGTTCTGGTTCTGTTAGATCTCAGTGCAGCATTTGACACTGTAGATCATAGAACACTTATAGATAGGCTGGAAAATTAGCTACGACTCTCCGGGACAGTCCTTGATTTGTTCAGATCTTATCTAGATGGCCGGAGTTACTTTGTCACCATTGGTAATCATGAATCTGATAGGGTGGCTATGACATGCGGAGTTCCACAGGGATCAGTTCTCGGACCGCTTCTGTTCAATCTCTATATGCTAACTCTGGGCCAAATTCTACAGAACAACAACATTAACGACCACAGCTATGCCGATGATACTCAAATATATATGGCTCTCGAACCGTATGACAACAGCTCAATAGACTCACTGTGTCACTGTATAGAGCACATAAATACCTGGATGAACCAAAATTGCCTACAATTAAACCAAGATAAAACAGAGATTACTGTGTTGGCAACAAAAATAAAAGAACAAGTATTAGTAAAGAGCTGGATTCTCAGGCCCTTAAAACCAGGGATCAAGTGCGTAATCTTGGTGTTCTGATAGACTCAGACCTCACATTTAACAGTCATATCAAAGCGGTCACCAAAACAGCATTCTATCATCCTAAAAATATAGCCAGAATCAAAGGCTTGGTGTCTCAAAAAGACCAAGAGAAGCTCATCCATGCTTTTATCTCTAGTAGGGTTGACTACTGTAATGGCCTCTTTACTGGACTCCCCAAAAAGACTGTAAAACAGCTGCTGCTCATTCAGAATGCTGCTGCTAGAATGTTAACCAGGACCAAGAGAACAGAGCACATCACTCCGGTTCTTAAATCTCTGCATTGGCTTCCAGTCAGTTACATAATAGATTTTAAAGTGGTGCATTTAGTTTATAAATCTCTGAATGGTTTAGGACCCGAATACATTTCTGATATGTTTGAAGAATATATACTGAGCAGGGCTCTTAGATCTAGGAACACAGGTCAGCTAGTAGAGCCCAGAGTCCAAACTAAACATGGAGAAGCTGCGTTTAGCAGTTATGCTATACACAACTGGAATAAACTACCAGAAGATCTTAGACGTGCCCCAAATGTGTACATTTTTAAATCCAGGTTAAAAACACTTCTCTTTTCACGTGCCTATGACTGAGCATTAAACGTAACCACCCTGTTTAGCCTTACAGCTTTTATATGTTTTTATCCTGTTTTATTCTTTTTATATTTTCTTACTCTTTGTTTTATTATTATGATGTTGTTATGATGTTTTCATTTGAGTATTTGTTCTTATGCTATTGTATTTTTATATTTTTTCTTTTTCTTTGTAAAGCACATTGAATTGCTTCTATGTATGAATTGTGCTATACAAATAAACTTGCTTGCTTACCACAGCAAACATGAAAGTTTTTTTGCACATGTAGTGGCATCCGCCTTTAGAGTTTTACTTTTGGCCCGCAACTTCTCCGCACCCCCTTGCCCTAGTGCTTTTGTTAGTCCATTTTGACACCCTCATCCACAGAGTTTTGGCTCTGAGCCACCGCATCTGACACGAGAAACAGTTGACAGTAGGGGAGGGGTGGGGCCTAGTAAGAGATGTAATTGGGCCAGCCCGGTGTCAGTATAGAAAATGAACCAATGGGCCGCTGTCTCTGCTTTACGCCCAGTCATTGGCAAAAAATGTTTTCTTTTCCAAGTTATATCAGCCCCAAAAGTGCCTCAGCCCACCGGGCATTTGCCCGGTATCCCAGATTACCAGTCCCGGCCTGTTCAAAAGATACAGCCTAATAGTTATTTAATGCTATTTACGCTAATTAGCATATGTAAAATTAATAAACGTTTCATCCCAAATAAACTGGGGATAGCCAAATGTGTAAAACAAAGTTGGTTTTGTGTCTGTAGCTCAAACGGTTCAACCTAGTAGTTAATTAACGTTAATTACGCAGATTAGCATACGTAAACTTGATAAATGTTTCCTAATTTGAAGTAGCGATATCCTAAACTGGTCAAACAAAGTTGGTTTCATGTCTGTAGCTCAAACGATTCAAAAGATACAGCCTAGTAGTTAATTAATGCTAGTGGTCATTAGAGTTAGCATAAAGGGGTAACTTTGTGAAGTCATAGTTCTATTGATTTTTGACATAGCAACTAGTGTCATTGTCAGCCCTGTTCAGAAGTATGACCTAGAGTCTGGAAATATACTGGCAAGTAAATCCAATGTACGTTTCAGGAGAAAAATAGTTTTAAAGGCATTTATTAGCATTAGCTTGTGTTGAAAATGGACAGAATTCTGTCAGCTGCCATTTTGCCATCTTTTGAGATATCAATGAAATAAATGCACATGGTCATATATGGGGGTGGTATCTGGATGCACAATTAATATGAACTGCATAGATTATTGTTCCAATAAAGAATTGCACACATGCACATTGTGTGTACATATATTGTACAGTAGTCATCCATTTTGTCCGCCATTTTGCAAGTTCTCTTATTCCTGAAAAGATTTAAGGGAGGAATGTATAAGACACCTGTATGCCAAAGGACACGTCAATTGGATTTTTGGTTCATGAGAAGATTTTTGTAGTTTTGGACAAATTTTCATTGTACAGAAAAAAAACAACGTATATTTTTCTTTCATTCGTGAATGACATTTATACAGTAACTATCAATAAAGGCGAAGATAACTAACTTTTTCATCAAGTAAAAAGACGGGAGAATCATGGAATCTACCAGAAATAATTAATAAATGTCGTTGCTCTCAATAGATTCAAACTTAGGTCTTCCACATGAGAGGCACATATCTTTAACCACTACGCCACAGCATTACACGTTTCAGCAGTCGCTAGAATCCATTGAGGATTGTGTTTAACGGACTAACATTTCTCATTAAGTTTACCTCCACCATAGCGTCTATGAACTGTATTGCTTTTGCCACTGGCCGTTTTAACAGCTTATTAGCCAGTAATAGACTTACTAGTATCTACTAACTTCCTAGGAATAATCATAAGAATCATAAGATTTGACCAACAAAATATATAAAATCAGCACTGTAGGACAAACGGGGTAGAAATGGCATCATTTTGAAATTGAATCGTGTGCTATAGCGCCCTTGGTGGAGGAATCGGGGCGGGGGTCTGTATGGTTGTTACACATGGACTATTTTAACAGTCTGCAATTTTATAGCATTTTTTACCATGGACTTTTTGAGTTATTAAGCATTTTAGGTGCCAATTATAATAATAATAATACTAACAATATCAATAGGGTTTCTCCTACCGGAGAACCCCTAATAATTCCAACGATTACAAAATGGTTTCTCCTACCGGAGAACCCTAATTACATCCAGTGCTTTAGTTCGCTTGATATTCGCAACACTAACCTGTAGTGCTAACACAACCAGGAGCGAAAGACAGACTCATCCAAATGGTTCCCACCATACTGTCTAATGTCGTTATATGTCCCTGGGGCATTCACATTGGCTAATAGGAATGTCACTATTCGTAGTTAGTACATTGCTCACCGATTGAAATAAACCTAACTTTCTCGACACAGTTTTGAAAAGGTGTTGCCAGGTAGACAACATTGTTTATACATTTCCTCGCTAGCAGATAAATCAAGCGCTACTAATGCAGCAAAATCCTGTTTGAATTCCCACAAGCGAGCAACTATTGGTGAAGGTAGTGTTACTGGATTCGCCTACCAGCAGGTGAAGCCCCCCCCCGCATTGATTTACATATCCCTTGGGATCATGAAATACGCAATGAAATGTCATTAAATGTTGAAATATGCCATTAAATGATGAAATGCGCCATTAAATGCTGAAATACACCAGGAAATTATGAAATGTCACAATAATATGAAAAAGGCCATGATATTATGAAATACATCTTATAATGAAAAATGATTTATTATGAAATATCATACTATTATTTTTAAAAGGGGCCTTATAAAAATATTTCATAATAATATGCCACTTAAAATTATATATGTGTTTAATTAATTATATATTTAATTATTCCATTTTGACCCCTGTGGTCCTCCATACAAATACGTGTGCTCCATTCAAAAGAAACAAGCTACATAAAGACTAAACGACCAATCACATAACCTATAATTGCCCATCGACATCACGTGACTCATCACCTGGCAACGACTACTACAACAAATCAAAAGGGGCAACGTTTGTATACCAAACGACATCATCCAACTTTTCACTCGTTTTGCTGTGAATTCAAGTTGAAGAGTCATGGTAAAGCAGACCATACAAATCTTTGCACGCGTCAAACCCACAAAGACTACGACATCGGTAAGTGCGCTTTTATTTGTCGAAGGTCCATTGAGTCATGTCAGAAACACGAACAGCTGAAGTCGACGGTACTACTGTACCTACATTACTATAGCTCGCTGGGCTAGTTTGTCTAATATAACTGTAATTAATGCAAGCCTGCAAGTTGCTTACTATGCAGCTGACGTGTTATCAGTCAATCAGAAGAGCATATTGTTGAACTTTTTAGCTGGCAAACTTTGTATCTTATTAGCAGACATGAATAAACTAGCCCAGGCGACGTACTCTCTTTAGCTAAAGCTAGCTAGCTAGCTAATGTATTTGTAACCAACACACGTTGTCTCCCCGCCTTACATTACGTAGTATCTGATGTATTTTCAATAGTAGCGTCATTCCCGGAATGAAGTGTATTTTATGTCAACAACAGTTATCTTGACGCTGCAGCAAAGATTCTCCAAACATCCCCCCGTACATACATATAGATTTTTTTTTATTGACCAACAAAATATATAAATAAAACGTTTTGTGTCTTAGTAGCTTCGCCTTCGACTGAGTATACCACTAAAATTACTGCGGTCAACCTAGCCGACTCTTGAAAATACTCGGTCGTCAAACTAGCCGTTCGTAAAAATTGTGTGCGCGGATATACCGTTATGTACGTGGGAGCGCTCGTATATAATGGTATAGACCTTATATAATGGTGTAACGCAATTTCTACGAACGGCTAGTTACGACCGAGTATTTTTCAAGAGTCGGCTAGGTTGAGCGCAGTCTAAAATTCGGCTTCAAACTTTTGGCATGTTGGAAAAAATTGCATTTCTAAAAGTGTGGATGTTACATGGAATGCCCAATATTATTAGCAAATGCGTACATGTCTTTCAAAACCTTATTAGCCGTTTATGAAGAAAAGTCTACACCTAGAAATTATTTCAAAACTTTGTAATTTTACATTTAATTTGTATAGTGAACCATTATGCATGTACTTTTTAACGTTCTTGACTGGCCAAGTAGTCAGTCTCCTGATGTTGTCTAATGGAACCGGACTCTTGTTGAATAAGGGATTTAAGGCAAAAAGACCTAATAACAAAAAACAACGGGAGAGGTCTGCAGTACATGCCATGGTTCAATCTGTAGCGTACCTCACGCAGTTAGGCTATTGCATGCAATCGATACGTGAACAAATACTATACATAAGAGCTTAATTTAAGGATTATTGGGAGTGATTAGTATGTACACATACCTAATTTTCAGTTTTGCAGTCCACAAAAAAAAAAAAAGGTTCATGACAGCCTCAATACTTCTGGAGGGCACTATACAGCGCTGGAAAAAATTAAGAGACCACTGCACCTCTTTCTTTCTTTTCCAAAAAGTAGAAAAGGACAGTTTTGAGTGAGGAACAGAAGCTTTTCAATTTGTAGTGGTCTCTTAATTTTAACCCTTCTGTTCCTCACTGAAAACCTTCCTTTTCGACTTTTTTGTAAAGGAAAGAAAAAGGTGCAGTGGTCTCTTAATTTTTTCCAGAGCTGTATAATATTTGAATGAAGGTAAAACAAGCATTTCTCTTAAACAGATTACCATTTCATTTAATTTGGCGGTAGCTAAGTAGTTCTGTGGTAAGTTTTCCAAGCTTCTTACAGGATTTCACATGACTTACTGTGATTTTGTCTGCTTTTTGTTCTTTGCTGTTTTCAAATGATCCTGGGTGCCCCCCTGCCCTACATGTTTTAGATCTCTCTCTGCTCTGTCACACCTGATTCAAATGATCAGCTCATTATCAAGTCCTTCATGAGCTACAGTTGTGCTCAAAAGTTTGCATATCCTGGTAGAAATTGTGAAATTTTGCATTGATTTAGAAAATATGACTGATCATGCAAAAAAACTGTATTTTATTTAAGGATAGTGATCATATGAAGCCATTTATTATCACATATTTGTTTGGCTCCTTTTTAAATCATAATGATAACAGAAATCACCCAAATGGCCCTGATCAAAAGTTTACATACTCTTGAATGTTTGGCCTTGTTACAGACACACAAGGTGACACACACAGATGAAAATGGCAATTAAAGGTGAATTTCCCACACCTGTGGCTTTTTAAATTGCAATTAGTGTGTGTGTATAAATAGTCAATGAGTTTGTTAGCTCTCACGTGGATGCACTGAGCAGGCTAGATACTGAGCCAGGGGGAGCAGAAAAGAACTGTCAAAAGACCTGCGTAACAAGGTAATGGAAGTTTCTAAAGATGGAAAAGGATATAAAAAGATATCCAAAGCCTTGCAAATGCCAGTCAGTACTGTTAAATCACTTATTAAGAAGTGGAAAATTCAGGGATCTCTTGATACCAAGCCAAGGTCAGGTAGACCAAGAAAGATTTCAGCCAAAACTGCCAGAAGAATTGTTTGGGATACAAAGAAAAACCCACAGGTAACCTCAGGAGAAATACAGACTGCTCTGGAAAAAAGATGGTGTGGTTGTTTCAAGGAGCACAATATGACGATACTTGAACAAAAATGAGCTGCATGGTCAAGTTTCCAGAAAGAAGCCTTTACTGCGCCAATGCCACAACAAAGCCCTGTTACAATATGCCAGACATCACCTTGACACGCCTCATAGCCTCTGGCACACTGTAATTTGGAGTGACGAGACCAAAATAGAGCTTCATGGTCACAACCATAAGCGCTATGTTTGGCAAGAGGTCAACAAGGCCTAGAGTGAACAGAATACCATCCCCACTGTGAGGCATGGTGGTGGCTCACTGATGTTTTGGGTGTGTGAGCTCTAAAGGCACGGGGAATCCTGTGAATATTGATGGCAAGATGAATGCAGCATATTATCAGAAAATACTAGCAGTCAATTTGCATTCTTCTGCACGAAAGCTGCGCATGGGACTCTCTAAGACTTTCCAGCACGACAATGACCCTAAACACAAGGCCAAGTTGATCCTCCAGTGGTTACAGCAGAAAAAGGTGAAGGTTCTGGAGTGGCCATCACAGTCTCCTGACCTTATTATCATCGAGCCACTCTGGGGAGATCTCAAACGTGCGGTTCATGCAAGATGACCAAAGACTTTGCATGACCTGGAGGCATTTTGCCAAGACGAATGGGCAGCAATACCACCTGCAAAAATTCAGGGCCTCATAGACAACTATTACAAAATACTGCATGCCGTCATTGATGCTAAAGGGGGCAATACACAGAATTAAGAACCTTTGGGTATACAGACTTTTGAACAGGGGTGAGTTCATTTTTTTCTTTGTTGCCATGTTTTGTTTTATGATTGTGCCATTCTGTTATGACCTACAGTTGAATGTGAATCCCATAAGAAATAAAAGACATGCGTTTTGCCTGCTCACTCATGTTTTCTTTACATATGGTACCTACAATGAGGGGGAAAAAAAGTATTTGATCCTCTGCTGATTTTGTACGTTTTCCCACTGACAAAGAAATGATCAGTCTATAATTTTAATTGTAGGGTTATTTGAACAGTGAGAGACAGAATAACAACAAAAAATCCAGAAAAATGTGTGTCAGAAATTGATTTGCATTTTAATGAGTGAAATAAGTATTCAACCCCTCTCACCATTGCCAAGATCAAAGAGCTGTCCATGGATGTCAGGGACAAGATTGTAGACCTACACAAGGCTGGAATGGGCTACAAGACCATTGCCAACCAGCTTGGTGAGAAGGTGACAACAGTTGGTGCGATTATTCGCAAATGGAAGAAACGCAAAAGAACTGTCAATCTCCCTCGGTCTCCCTCGAACTGTCAATCTCCCTCGATGCAAGATCTCACCTCGTGGAGTTGCAATAATCATGAGAACGGTGAGGAATCAGCCCAGAACTACACGGGAGGATCTTGTCAATGATCTCAAGGCAGCTGGGACCATAGTCACCAAGAAAACAATTGGTAACACACTACACCGTGAAGGACTGAAATCCTGCAGCGCCCGCAAGGTCCCCCTGCTCAAGAAAGCACATGTACAGGCCTGTCTGAAGTTTGCCAATGAACATGTGAATGATTCAGAGGAGAACTGGGTGAAAGTGTTGTGGTTAGATGAGACCAAAATCGAGCTCTTTGGCATCAACTCAACTCGCCATGTTTGGAGGAGGAGGAATGTTGCCTATGACCCCAAGAACACCATCCCCACCGTCAAACATGAAGGTGGAAACATTATGCTTTGGGGGTGTTTTTCTGCTAAGGGGACAGGACAACTTCACCGCATCTAAGGGACGATGGACGGGGCCTTGTACCGTCAAATCTTGGGTGAGAACCTACTTCCCTCAGCCAGGGCATTGAAAATGGGTCGTGGATGGGTATTCCAGCATGACAATGACCCAAAACATACGGCCAAGGCAACAAAGGAGTGGTTCAAGAAGAAGCACATTAAGGTCCTGGAGTGGCCTAGCCAGTCTCCAGACCTTAATCCCATAGAAAATCTGTGGAGGGAGCTGAAGGTTCGAGTTGCCAAACGTCAGCCTCAACCTTAATGACTTCGAGAAGATCTGCAAAGAGAAGTGGGACGAAATCCCTCCTGAGATATGTGCAAACCTGATGGCCAACTACAAGAAACATCTGACCTCTGTGATTGCCAACAAGGGTTTTGCCACCAAGTACTAAGTCATGTTTTGCAGAGGGGTCGAATATTTATTTCCCTCATTAAAATGCAAATCAATTTATAACATTTTTGACGTGTTTTTCTGGATTTTTTTGTTGTTATTCTGTCTCTCGCTGTTCAGATAAACCTACCATTAAAATTATAGACTGATCATTTCTTTGTCAGTGGGCAAACGTACAAAATCAGCAGGGGATCAAATACTTTTTTCCCTCACTGTATATTACCAATTCTCCAAGGGTATGCACATCTGTACATCAGGTATGTTAGGGCAGAGAGAGATCTAAAACATGCAGGGCAGGGGGGCATCCAGGAGCAGGGGCTGAGAAACACAGACATAAAGCTTGCATTATGTTGGTCGGGGCTCCGTGGTGGCTAATCTAATAGTGAGTGTTCCATCTAAAAACGAAAAAAACAAAAGTATCTCTTCATGTCAGCAGAGTGTAATGGGGTCAATATCATGCTGAAAGAATGTTTTTTCCAATCGAAGATGGCACATTTTAACTGTTTTGTTGTATGTTTTGTTGTATGCTAAACAATCTGCGAGTAGGCTAACTGTCTTAATCAGGGACAGAATGGCAGGGGTTTTCACATTGTCAGCCCAGGGATTAGAACCAGCAACTTGTTAGTTTACGGGCACAATGCTCTTGAGCGCTAGAATACCCTTGTAGTCCGACTGTTCATCAGATGTAGACAGCTGTTTGGTGTCTTCCATTGGATTTTGTCTTCATCTTGTTTTTTCACAGTCCTTTATGAATTTTCTTCCTACTATCTCATATGAAATAATTACCTTTTGCCAAATTCTAGTTTTTTAATTGTCTTGTTATCTTATCTCAGAGATTAACAGACTCTAAGACAATGACTAACTGACAATGACTAACAGTTTAACAATTTCAGTAGAATCTTCAGTTTTATATGACCATGTTTCCCAAAAATGTTTAGTCTGAAATAAGATTACAGTTGCTTAATTTATCCCGATCTAGTTTTGATTTCTTTTTTTTTTTTTACTTTATTTAAACAGGGAAAACAAGCTGAGACCAAGGTCCTTTTTACAGTTGAGCCCTGTGTTACAGAAATAACACTTAAAACAAGAAAACAATGACACATTAGAAAGGAAAGGAAGCACACACATTAATGAAAGCAATCACAGTTCACAGTAAAAAGGTCCTGTAAGAGACTTTTGACCTGCCTTACAGGTACCAATGTTTCTAACATAGGCCTAAGTGTATTCTGAAAGGAATTCCATGAATATAGGATGAAGGTTAAAAGCAGAAAATGGCTGTCTAAACAACAGAATTCCCCAACAAAAAATTGACTTGCCCCTAGTCAGGAATCAAACTCGCTCCCATCAACTGAAAGTCTATTGTGGAAATGCCCACCTGCCATCCCCGACGACAATGCCGTTGCAAAACAGCAACTCTATTGAATTACTAATACGTTTATAACTGCCCCTGGTGGCCGGTTTCCGATGGTAGTTAAATGCCACTTCTCATATGTTGACACTGAACGTAATTGCACATCATTAAGGACCAATAGCACTTGGATATGTTGATAGTTAACGTAATTCCACTGATTTATGTTCATACTGAATGTTGTCGCGGTGTACACAGTTATACAGCTCCGGGAAAAATTAAGAGACCACTGCACCTTTTTCTTTCCTTTCCAAAAAAGTTGAAAAGGAAGGTTTTGAGGGAAGAACAGAAGCGCTCAATTTGCAGTGGTCTCTTAATTTTAACCCTTCTGTTCCTCACTCAAAACCTTCCTTTTTGACTTTTTTGGAAAGGAAAGAAAAAGGTGCCGTGGTCTCTTAATTTTTTCCGGAGCTGTATATGAACGTAATTCCTGCAATGCTGGGTTGACTGCGTTACAGGCACAGTGGCCTTCAACTTAAGGTCTTCCTGCAGAGCATTCCAAGAGTTGGGAGCATTGTAGGTAAACAAGGTTTTACCTATCTCAGAATAAGCCTGAGGTACCTTTAGTACCAGCCAGTCCTGTGTTTGAGAGCTGCCATTCCGCCTGTACATTTTTAAGGAATGATAGGATGTTTCTGCAGGACGGCCCTATAAACAAACATTTGCCATTTACCTTCCTAACCCACAATAGTTTGTAAAAGCCAATGGTGTGTACAAAAGCTTGCACCGGTAACAAAATGTAATACTGCATGATAGACTGAGTCCAGACGTTTAAATCCGATGCTGAAGCATGCCTGTATAGTATATCACCATAGTCCAGAACTGACGTAAAAGTGGCTTGAACAATTTCATTTCTTTGTAGAGATGACAGACATGCTTTGTTTCTATTAACAAACCAATTCTGATCTTAAATTTATTAACCAGCTTATTGGGCAGCAATTAGCACCAGGGTACCAACGCCAAGTGGCATGCGATTTTGGCGAATGAGGTAGGAATATGGGGTAAATAGTTTTCAGTTTGTGAGTTAAGAATTCTGACAATGAAACGATGTAATGTACTCCAGTTTGGGAAAAGTAATGGGAGGAGGAGGGTGTTGCCTTTAAAAATAGCAGATTTATTTTAATTACAAACTAAAATGCCGATTGGCATTTTATCCAGATAATACCGTTTAACAAATTTTACATGTTTGCTTGAAAAAAAATTCCTGCATGTTGTTGGCACATTAGAATGGAAAAAAAAGCTGCTGCTGCTTGTCTCAGTTGTCCAGCCTCAACACTGACTTATAATGAAATCATAGACATGGTATGAATATTGCTAACAATCAATTACTACCAACTACATTTTACTGAGTTTGAACGATTTTTGCCAAAACCAAGGAATTTATTTTGACTTTAAAATGGCAGAATGTAAAATCTTATTTAAAAGATGGTACATTATGTGAAGAAAAGAGTGTGTGGACTTCAACTAGGCCCTTATACTGTATGTTAGTTGACAATGGCTCTGCATCCATGATGTAGTTTTTTTTTTGCTTACTATTGTTTTTATTTTTGCTCATGCCGCACTGTCGCTCATACAGTATGATCGACAAGTACTTTTAGATATTCGTTCATCATTGAGCACAGACTTTTACACTACTCATCGGAGCAATTGCTGCAATTCCTTTGTTCTGTCGCCGACCTGTATACCAATACACCGACGGAAGAGAAAGAAGAGGGGCAAACATGCCGGTGTCTGAATGACTGCCTGAACGAAAACCGTCCTGTAGCACTGATCTCCACCATCATGAAGTGCTTTGAGCGGCTGGTCAGAAGTCATGTCTGCTCCACCCTTCCTGACATCTTGGACACCTTTCAATTTGCATACTGGAAAAAGGCAAGACATGCGTGAGGATGCTGGTCGTGGACTACAGCTCTGCATTCAACACTATTGTGCCCGCCAAGCTTTTTCTTAAGCTCACAACCCTGGGATTTAACACCTCCCTCTGCAGTTGGATCCTGGACTTCCTGACAGGCAGGCCCCAGCTGGTGAGAATGGGCAACCTCACCTCGACTGCACTGACCCTAAGCCCTGGAGCCCCACAGGGCTGCGTACTCAGTCCCCTCCTGTACTCCCTGTTCACGCATAACTGCGTAGCCACACGGCTCCAACATCATCCTCAAATTCGCAGACGACGCTTACCATCCTGGGTCTCATCTCTGACAACCATGAGACCGCTTACAGAGAGGAGGTCAGGAACCTGGCTACATGATCATGTGGAGCGCATGATCGGCTGCCATCTCCCCATCGTGCAAGGAATTTACCATACACGATGCCTGAGGAAAGCACGGAACATCATCAAAGATCACAGCCACCCAAGCTATGGTCTGTTCACACTTCTGTCATCTGGTAGATACTACCGGAGCATCGGGGCACGCACTTCCAGACTCAGTTTTTTACCTCAGGCCTTAAGGCTCCTCAACCTGCAATACTGATCCATGATCATACTGATCACACATGAACATTCCAGATGCTCTAATGTCCTTCAGGTACATGTAAGGGGGATTAGAATATTCCTTTGCATGTACCATTCATAAGCATATTACATTCATGTATCTATAATATTCAATACTGCTACCATACTGTTCATACTCCCATCCTACTCTTACAAAAATTGATGCTAGTTTACATTATGTGTATTATTGCCAGACTTGCTATATCTACAATTTCAGTACCACTACCAATATTGCTGCTAGTTTTACAGTACTCTTTTTAAACTGCTGCTAGTGTACAGTGTTATGTACAGTATATTATTATTGCTTTACCTTCTTGCTATATTTTTGCTGTGTGTTTTATTTATTTTTCTTCATTCACACTATGTAGTTGTAGTGTACTATGCCACCATTCATAAACATATTGCTCTCATATGTATCTATAATATTCAATAATTCAACCAAATTGCTACTAGTTCACATTATAGATATGCAAGCATGGCAGTACTACACATAATGTCCAACAATACTACCCAGAATGCTGCTAGTTTACAGTACTCTTAATATTTGCTTTTTTTAAGTAATTTTTTAAACTGCTGCTAGTGTACTGTCGTATGTATATTGTTGCTTTATCATAATTTTTTTGTCTGGCTATATTTTTGCTTATATTCTTTTTAACTCTCACTACGTAGTTGTTGGATGCCATTTCACAAATAATTTCATTGTGCAGGATGACGCTGTGTTGTTCGGTGCATTTGACAAATAAACCATGATACTTGAAACTTGAGTGGTATTCCTCTATTGTGTTTTGGAATTGGAAGTTTTAGTTACTCAAACATGTACTGGATGCAGTTCTACCCTGAGGAGAAAAATATATGATTGGTATTTAACCTTTTTCTTTTTTACACGTTGACTGAAAACATAGTCACATTTGCAGAGAAATATTGTATTTCCTCTGAACAATTAGGGATAAAGGGATAGTTTGACCTAGATTCAAATTTGGGTGAGTTGTTCTTGAAGGCCCAGGGAGTCATTTTTCACAACAAGCCATTATTCACCTCTGTCCCTACCTGTAATTAGCGGTATTAGCAATGTCCAAATTCATGAATTGCATCTGTACGTCCCAAGCAACAAAAGATGCAAGCAGAAACTGACAACAAAATGCTTCAAACTAAATTCTGTAATCTGTTGAGCTAGTATACATCTTTTTTTTACTGCGTACGGATGAAATGGGTGGAATTTGTTGACTTCAAACTGGCACTATGCAAACCTTGTTCTGTAGCCATCACACACAGCCTCTGTTATTTGGCAGTGATGTCATCGGTAGCTAGCTAATATAGCATTTCTATAAAAGAAACAATTTTTATTCTCAGTTTTCTTACAATGTTCACCTACATGTTTTTTTAAGGAAAGTTTATCATCTATCCAAATACAAAGGTATCCAGGGAAAAAGTCATTAGGAAAATCATCCAAAGTTACTAAGCCCAGATTAACGGTGACCTTTTTAGATTTAGAAAATAACACATTATTTTAATTTGTTTCATTCATTTTGAGTTTTGTAGAACAAACAATCTTAAAATATATCTTATCTAATACGATAACATTCTGCTATATACGTGCAGTAAGTAGCTCAAAATCAAACTCACCGTTGTCTGTGATTCAAATAAACAAGTGTGGAAGATGGAAAATGTTCGCGATTTATTAAAATAAAGACTTCTCAGAGTCTGGTATAACAGTTGATTATTTCAAGTTTAATTACGTGGATCCACGGGAACAACCGTCACAACATCAACAGAGAATGAGTACAGAGACTAGCAGAGTAACGTCATGACAGATTGTTCTGATTGTGCGTTTCAAGCTTATATTCTCTTCCAACAGTACAGATGACGGAATTAGCATTTGCAGAATGTACATACAAGGAATAGTCGCCACTATAGTGTAGTCTAAAAATGCAAGGTTGCACTCAGATGGCTCCAAGAGGCACACAGAATCATAGGCCGTCGGCTGCCCAGAGAACCCGGTCAAAGGCTGAGATATATCAATCTGGACAGTTACTATATGGAGACTTTAAGTTAACCATGCTCTTCCCAATATGGAATAGAGCTCTGTTCACCTGTAGGATGTAAGTAATAGTAACCCCCTGCTGTTCACGAGCTTCCTCCTAGAGAACAGGTTCTTATGGCGGTTTTGTGGCACTGGCGGAGGCCTGTTTCTTTTACTGTTAAAAAGGAGCCAAGGCTCTGTGCAGCCGACATTCCATTCATCCCTGTCCCTGAATACAGACACTGGCCTTATAAGTTGGAGACAGAGAGAGACAAGTGTTTCAGTATATGTGTAATTGATCAAGCATACAGAGTACAAAAACCTCTAATAAGATAATGAATAAATAAGAATGACAATAAATTAATTTTCTGCACAAGTTAATTTCTTTGAAAATGATTGAAGGTTAATTTAAATTAGTATTTATCTTTACAAACATATAGATTGCCCATGGACACGTAAAAAAGCATGTGCTAATTAAGCAAACCTGATTTATTGTCTGCCCGTGGATGGACACGTAAAAAGATTTTTTTTTTAAAACACCACCTGACGTATTGTTTGCCCAAGGACACGTTAAAACCTCAAAAATGGTTCTGTTCATTATGGCAGTTTTTATGCCAGGTTTGATAGCTAATGACATTTAACCTATGGTGAGGTAAAAAGTGCCATAGTTGGCATGGTCATTATGACGTTTTTTTGACTGTTTCATCATGACACCGTCTCACACTGATAATTATTAACCCTTGGCGTTCCATATCCCGCCACACACACTCCAAGCACTCTGCAGGAAGGCAGAGGAGTGGAGCATATAGCTAACATTTGGATGATCACACTTTTTTGATAACTCTATTTAAGAATAAACATTTTAAATTAAATCTCATGGTCAATGCACCTGCGTATTTAGAATGCATTCATTTGTATCCTGTGTAAAAAAACGCATACTGTGACCTCTGGTGTTGGGCCATTAAATCAAAGCTTGCTTGTTTTAATCTCCAAGAAAAAAAAATTTATTGTTACATCCTTAAGCAAGGCAATTACCTCTAATTGCTCATGTAAATCATTTGGGATAGGACTGAATGCTAAATTACAAAAATGTGAAAAATATTTTTGTCCCCAAGGTTTACTGTGTGGATAATGAGCAGGCGACAGGGTCCTTACTTGAGTTCCTGGTACCCAGGGACTTGGCTGACGGCTTCGTAAACAATAAGCAGGAGAGCTACAAGTTCAGGTGAGCATCTGGCAAACATACTTCATGTGGATTCTGGCTTTTGTATAGTCATTAGGACCTAAATCTTTCAAGTCTCATACACAATGCGGTGATGAACAAATGAAAGCCAAGGATGGCTGCTATCACATTGCTTCTGCTATCACATCGCTTCTAGCAGAACAGTAATAATAGGCCTGGTATTCTGTCGTTATAACGAGTTAACCGTAACACTTTATTTAAAGGCCATATGCATAATGCATTATACAGCATTATACATGTACTGATAATGCAATATAATACAGTAATAATGTAGTATAAGCATAGTTATAGACACCCTCGTAAAGACTTTTGAAGATTTGTGATGTCGTATACAAATAATAATGATTATATTATAATCATTATAATGAACTATAATGTACAGAAGCATAGTGCTTCACAATAACTGGGAAATCTTTCCTCAAGGATCATACAGCACTGTGATTCATCTAAAACATGGGGTCAATGAGCAACAAATGAGCAGCACTATTAGTGCATCAATCTTTTTCATGGTGTGTTATAGCACATTTATAAGCCACTATAAAGTCATCTTTGATTGCTTTGGGTAAAGTGATGAAATGTCTAATCACACAAACATAATACACCATAAGACCTTACTATAACATTATAAAGTGGTCATTGTCTGCATTTAGTAAAGTCAAACATTCTGCACATTTCATATTGACACAACACAAAATCTTTCATACTGTGCTTTATTCAACAAGTTGAATATCATAACATTAATTGCCACACAATCCAACAGCTGACAATTTAGCACTCAAAATACATTCACATAAATTACCCAAATAAGAAAGAATGAAAAGTCAAAGACCTGCACGTCTGTTTTATCTGACTCAATCTAACATACATTGCATAAGCATTTACATGTCCAAGTCAGATTTGAACCCAGATCAGCCAAACATAACAAATTAACAATAGTGGATCACAAGTCAATCGTATGTATAGAAAATATATGCTATTTAGCTAACACTGTAATCCCAAAACATGAAAAGGTAATACATTCGATGCTGTAAACCAGGTGTACTTTTCGTAGTTACTTCATTAAAAGTGACGCACAAATCCTTTCCCTGACTGAGATAGGGCTGCTAGCTGCAGGGTTGGTTGGCCCTTCCTCAAAATTTCCAGCATTTCTTTCAAAGGTCCTTCTCGAAAAAGGCTTTGCCAGTAACACCGTCACCAAATCCATTTCTTCTCCTCCTTCAGCAATTGTGCGTTAAAAAACAACAGGTAACGTAAAATCTAAACCAAAAATCTAAAGCACTACATCTAAAAATCTAAACGTCACGAAAGAAAGTTTAAATAAACCTTAGATGGTACTACATTTCGTGCTAGCTACTTTTACTTAGTTAGCTAACTGGCCCTTCGAGCACACTACAAAAAACATGCTAACGGAGGCGACTAGGTAAGCCGGAGGGTTTACCTAACATTAATGAATCAAAAAACAATATTCGGTAGAGCCTCCCCTTCCAACTTTGATGGATGAAAGTGACAGATTTAATGACGGATTCCATAATGACAGATTTCAAAATTACTGCAACCATGAAATAAATAAATTGTGAAATATGACATTGTGAAATAAATCGTTAAATGTAGAAATACACCATTAAATGTTACATGTTGTTTTTATTCTTTATTTTATTTATAATTTAAATGATATATTTAACTTTTTATTTAATTATTTCATGGTGTATATATTTATTTAATGAAGTCCCTAAAATTCCTCCATATCAGGGTCGATTTTTCACCCGGAGACGGCACAGATGAAAAATCTGATTGGATAAAAGCTCTGATTTATATGAGCTGCACTGGAAGCAGCCTAAATGAGGGAGAGAATAGCAAAGAAATTATGTCAATAGACTGATGGAAACAAACTTTGTAAAATACATATAACATTAATGAAAATATATATTCACTTATAAAAAAAAAAAATTTTTGATTCTGACATCACTAGGCAAGCAGTGAAGGGCTTGCTGGCCCTGACGGCCCGCCTCTGGACCGCTCTGGACTTGACATTGGACAACAACATAAAACATAATACCCAGCAATCATCATTGCATATCTGTATACAAAAAATACCAAAGAAAATAAGAAATTATTAATTTAGTTGAATAATTTTTATAGTTTATTTATAGTTTTATAATTTATGTAGAATAAGCATATCATTTTGTTACAGATTGATAGTGACTATTTTCCCCAAGAGAATGAAAACCATGACGGAGAAGGGTTTGCCTTTTTCGAGGGCATAGCAAATGGCACCATTTCTATTTAATGAGAGTTTTATTTGAATACAGGCACATTTCTGAGGTAGTAAACAAGGGTCATTGGAGGGCCAATGGCCACTTTATAATGTTAAAGTAATGTCTTATGGTGTATTATGTTTGTATGATTAGACATGTCATCACTTTACCTAAAGCAATCAAAGATTACTTAATAGTGGCTTATCGGTAAGCTATAACACACCATGAAAAAGATTATGATGCACTAATAGTGATTTGCTGATTGACCCCATGTTTTAGATGAATCACAGTGCTGTATGATCCGAGTAAAGATTTCCCTGTAATTGTGAAGCACTATGCTTCCATGTGCACCCTTTTATGGCAACTGTATTCCCTGATGGCACTGGCCTCTTTCAGCAGGATAATGCGCCCTGTCACCAAGCAAAAATTGTTCAGGAATGGTTTGAGGTACACAACAATGAGTTCAAGGTGGTGACTTGGCCTCCAAATTCCCCAGATCTCAATCCAGTCGAGCATTTGTGGGATGTGCTAGACAAACAGGTCCGATCCATGGTGGCCCCACCTCGCAACTTAAAGGATCTGCTGTTAACGTCTTGGTGCCAGATACCACAGCACACCTTCAGAGGTCTAGTGGAGTCCGTGCCTCGATGGGTCAGGGCTGTTTTGGTGGCAATAGGGGGACCTTTACAATATTAGGCAGGTGTTCATAATGTTATGGCTGATCGGTGTATGTCTGATGTTAGGTTCTGTCCATTTTTTATCCATGAACAAAATTAATGCAACCGGAAGTCAGGGGAGAGCCATCTTTATTCAGTATGAGGCTACGATGTTAACCTTCCATAGTTCTTTCATTTTCTCCAGTAATTACAAAGTTAACACAGTCTTTTATGCCACGACACATGGGAGGCGGTCAGCGGTCATAACCAGCCATTTCACAGTCCAATATCCTCCAATAAGAAAGGTTTATCTTAAAAAATACTCTTGTATGGTATGTTCCAACCTATGGTCAATGGTCCTATCCATAGAGCCTATGACAATCACATGGGCTACTCCTAGCGGGAGGTATGGACAGGATGTGTGGGGCCCATCATTAACAGGCATCACGTCCTATGAATTGTCCTTTGTTCAGAGTTAGTCAGCACATATGCGTTGTTAAGTTTCTCATGCCCATTTCCTCTCAGTCCCCCCTTCATACATGAAACAAATAATCATTACATGTTGATAAAACTAGCAAAATAAAAGTACAATCCAATTCCTAATGAACTGAAAAGGTCCAAACAATTCTGTTAAAAAAACAATAAAGAAAAATAATAAAAAGGATTATCTGGCCTATGAGGCTTTATTATTCCTTAAATGAAATGAAAATAAGATAAAATGGATACTCCTTGCCCTGACACATAGCACCGTATGACACTGCAGTCGTAGTGACCATCGTGATCGATCTTTACCATACACATCAAGTCCCAGGCTACAATCAGTCTAACCCATGTCCAACAGAAACATACCTAACATGACATATTAATGAAATGCATAATTAATTCCCTCAATAAACCCTTTAAACAATCAAAGTCCCCCCTTGTCCATATCATGAGTCATGCATCAACATCATACTAACGACCCAACATATCCTGAACGTAACACAACACTCAACTCCAATGAATGTACTAGTGACAGTTTCTACCTTTGAAAAGGAATATGGCACTATTAAACATATCAGGATAGTTGTTGTAATTATGACTATTAAGCAACTTCACAATAAAACAAGTATCAATGACCAATGTTTGGGTAGTGATCATATGTAGTCCTCTACCTGCCTTGTGAAGAATGAACATACATAATATCAAAACACCAGTCAATGTAGGAAAACTATTGATTGTTAGGAATGAAGCTAGATTCCCATCAAATGTCCTGTAGTTCTATTCTTCAGTCTTCTCTGTCTTGTATCAATGATGTAAAGTTCCAATATCAGTTATTGCAGTCAGTGTGATGTGGACGCAGCAAATTGCCTGGTTGTCCTAACAAGTCAGTGTAGGTGTGTAGTGGAGTAGTGAGTTTCCAACACTTCACTAAGTCAAGATTAACACCACAACAGTGTTTCCACTGTGGTGGGACCATGTGACCTTTCCAGTCAACTGGCCCATGGTCCTCTGACCTGTAGTATGTGGAGTCCTTCAGGACTCTCATCTTGCTGTCGATGGTTCATCTAGAAATGGAGTGTGAAGCCAAGTTATCTGACCCTGGCATCGTTCCACCAATGTGAGTGGTCAGGAAGATTTGGAACAGATTTGACCAATGTGGTTGTAGAAATCCTGGTTGAACATGTTGCTGTTACTCACACACTCAGTTGTCTGTATCCAGTCGGTAACGTGATGTATCATCGGAAAAGGGGTTGTGATGCCCTAATCTGTTGAAAGTATAACTACAAAACCACGATTAGTGTGGTTCAACAGTCCATCAGACTTTCATCCACTGGGTATTGTTCCGTCAACTCCCAACAATGAAGACAATAGATCAGTCCTGAAAAACTTGTGGGTCTCTGAAGTTCCATCATTAGAGTGAAGCTTAGACCCTATTCAGACAAGTTTCCATAGAAGTCTATGTCAAAGTTCCTTTTCCATCCAGAACTGGCTCGGTTGATGTTTCATTCAATGTGCTATTTTTATGCCCGATAGCACATGGCAATGGAATGAGATTCCACTGTCTGATCAGACTTAACTTTGCTTAGCCAAATCAAAAATGGTTACATCTATGCTATTCCACCATCAAAATGTTAGACCTTATGTCAAACAAAACAATTTCCAAATGAACAAGTTAAAAACAAATCCTAAGAATGGAAGATGTAAAACATAGCAGATGCCAATGCTCCATTATAACTATGCAAACAGAAAAAAACAACATTTTTATGTAACTCCTTTTAAGTACCAATCTGATTTGCTTTGAGCCTTAAGCTCAACTCTTTTCAATCAAAATCAATGATCATATCATAAATCCCCCCTGCTTTCACTTCATTGATCAGTGGAAAATGACACCATGAGTGAAAGCAGAATCACGGCGAATACGGCCACAGGATGCGCCATCCTGAACCCGCACTGGCTATCATTTCGGGACGGACATGTAAAATAGATAATTGGTATTAGGGATGGATCTGGAATCCATTCGATATGGAGTTGCATACTGTATGTTCATCAAAACAACAGTGGAAATGTTAAAAACGCAAACATTCACAAACACAATCAAAGACATCAATGTGCAACACAGTCGCTTGTGCGAAGGAATTATAAACCATATAACCTATTGACACATTTGTCTTACAGAGCTAAACAGCTCTCAAATTCTTTCATTTCATGCATTTATAATATCCTGAAGTTTCTTGGCACATGCCTAACTAAATTTGTTTGCCCACTAGGGGATACGCTGCGCAACTAAATTGTAGGAGAAAAACTCCAGCCCAAGTTCCAGTGGTGTACCTACTGTAACCACCAGGGCGATTGTATTAGCACATCTACAGCACACAAATGTAGCATTTTTACAGACAACGACCAAACTACCTCATGACAAAAAATGTCTTGATTAACCTTCTACATTTAAGTAAAATTCTCCAACTTTGATTCATTTTTATTCGAAATAGTGGCAGTTAGCCAAACACTAAATCACAACTTATATTTCGTTCACGTCTGTGGTTCTATTGACATAAAAATGACTATCATCAACAATGGGGGATGAGTTTTGGTCTCTACCCTCACTGCAGTTGGTTTCAAAACCATAAATTCCTATGTTAAAGCTATTGAGAGGAAAATATATTTAGCTTTCATTTAATGTTTGATTATCCCAAAGCTGAATATGCTTATGTTGAGGAAATTACCACAGTTGAGACCAGTCTGAACAATCAACTTTAACCCTGAGTAATAGGCTACCCTGATTTAATGGGAGAGGTTGTTTGGGGTCATCCTAGGGGTCTGCCCCCCTTCCTGGAGCCCTTGGCTTTACCCACTTATGGTTAGCCATAAATAAAAGCCAAATTGATTATTTCAAATGTATATGAAATTTAGGTTTCCACATATTAAAAATCTGACATGGTCCTCAGACTGTCTGTAGCAAGGTATGTTATTCTTTCAACTTAGCCGATATCCTTTGTTAAGTGAAGGTTCAGATTTATTGTCCTACCCATCTCTAGTATTGTTTGTAGTTTGTAAAAATATGCTTGTCATATCTATACAGTAACTTAACATTCTTGTGGACATTCCAAAACATTGATAAAAATGATGACTAAACTAAAAACAGACATGAGCACCCAAGTAAGCCTATGTTACTCTTGCTACCCCAGGGCAGTGTGGACAGGGATAGGCTCAAGCACTCCTCCCCCCGTGCTGCTCTCTGAACCAAGGGTGAGACTATTTTAGTCAGTCAACTTTTTAGTATCCAACTTGTTCTATCAAACACAAATGTCATCTTAGTTATAAGAGAAACACAAAAAACAAACAAATGAAAAAAATCCTAATTAACCAAAGCCAATTTAGCATTCAAAATAAAATATTTAATTTTATTATAGGGGATAAACTCGCTTTTGGCTGTTTTCACCCTTTTTGTCATAATTTCACTCTTTTGTCTAAAACCAAATTATAACATATATTAGAATCAAATTCAGTGCACATGGAAAGCCATGTGTTTTACTTAATTAAAAAAAAAGATTACCCTCTGTGTATTGTTTCCCTCTCACCAGTCGTCCTGTGACGAGGCATAGAGAGAGAGAGAACACAATATTTTAACCTTTTGTAAGAAAACCATGAGACTATTTTACCAGATTAGAAAATCATAATTGTACCAATTTCTAATTCATCACTAGGTTTCAGATGTACCCACATGTGCTAGCGAACAGCACAGCACGCAACTGATGGTTACCATGCGGTGGGTCTGTTAAAGCCTACCCACATTGAAGTGAGACCCTCCTTGAGGCCTTATGGTTTTAAACATTATCATCAACGCAATAAATATGTTTGATTTCAAATTACATAGTGAACATGACAAAGCACAACAAAACAGGCTATTCCTTGAATACCTATTAAAACATGTTATATACCATCAAATTGCTTTCAAATTAATATTCACTTGAATATGCATGGTCATTATCAAGGGAAGTGATCAGATTTCCTTGATAAGTTCCAGCTCTACTCAACATTTAGGTACAATACATTTTTGAAAACACATTTAAAACTCTTAATCAATGATTATATAAGCTCACGTCTGTTCCAGGTATTGCCAGGAAATCCTCCATCTTTGATTCCTGGATTCCATACATGGGAGATCTTTCCTTGCTGCTTCTCGGCATGTGGGCAGAATGTCTCATGTTCCAACTGTCTGTGCATCCTGTCTTTTTCCTTTGGTTCTTCTTCTTGCGTCACTCATTCTGCCAATGGCCAGGGATTCCACAATAGTGACATGATCCTGGTTTCTTTTTCAGTGGGCTTTGAGTGTCTTTAGATGTTGTTCCTGCTTTCAACGTTTCCTGTTCCTTTTTCAACTTTTAAGTCCTTTTTTCAACTTGTCCAGTTCAGCCATTTGTTCAGCCGACGCCCGAACACATTCTTTCTCCTTCAAAGTTCTTTCAAGACCATCTTTGAGGAATTTATCATTCCATTTTTGAGTTTCTGATAACACAATCAACGACCAACGTGTTTTTTGTAATTCATCAGGTATTCTTTGAATTTCTTCCCATGTTTTCTGTATATCAAAAAAACTCCAAAAAATCTTCTGGAACAATGGCATATTTTTTAATTATCTCTTGGCGACAGTCATCTATTTTCAAGCTATTTTTGATGTCATCAGCCAATGATTTTGCCTTTTTTCTGAATTACAACGTCAGGGCTGCAGTCCCTAGTTTGTACCACGTTGTTATTTTCTTTAACTTCAATTATACAAATATTATACACGTGTCCCTTGATACTCTATCAATGACTTCCAGATAACATGAGGAAGGTTTCATCACTGTAATAGTGGCCTAAGAGGTCTTAGCTTCTCCTGTGGTATTTCATGGACTAAGACTAAGAACATATCTTTCAGTGTCAACGTAAGTCTTGCGTGTCCTTACCACTGGGTTCTACTGCCTAAAAAACAAAATTCTAGGACTTCTTGTTCCAGATGTGTTTATCTGGATACTCATGCTCTAAAAGAACAAGTCAAACTGACTTGTTCTTTTAGAGTGGTTTGACTCACCATTCAGAGTGCAAATCCATCCATCCGTAGTCACGGCACCATGCTGTTAGATTCTGTCCATTTTTGATCCATGAACAAAATTAATGCAACCGGAAGTCAGGGGAGAGCCATCTTTATTCAGCATGAGGCTAAGATATTAACCTGCCATAGTTCTTTCATTTTCTCCAATAATTACAAAGTTAACAGTCTTTTATGCCACGACACATGGGAGGCGGTCAGTGGTCATAACCAGCCATTTCACAGTCCAATATCCTCCAATAAGAAAGGTTTATCCTATAAAAGACCCTTGTATGGTAAGTTCCAACCTATGGTCAATGGGCCTATCCACAGAGCCTATGACAGTCACATGGGCAACTCCTAGCGGGAGGTATGGACAGGATGTATGGACAGAATGTGTGGGGCCCCTCAGTAACAGGCATCACGTCCTATGTATTGTCCTTTGTTCAGAGTCAGTCAGCACATATGCGTTGAGTTAAGTTCCTCATGCCCATTTCCCCTCACTGAAGTACAATGACAGTTCGAAACATTTTTTTCTGTTTTTTTTTTCTCCAAAATACCTTAAAAAAATTCCTCCAAAATACCTTTCTAATTCATTATATTTCCAAAATGTTTGCGACTGTCTTGAAAACATAAAGGGGTTAACAACAAATGTCGGTGAGACAGTCGCTGACATTTTGTTTGTTGGGAAAAATAATTAATGAAATGAAAACAATGAATGAAAAAATAGAAAGGTGTTTTGATATGTCTATTTTTCCTGACATCCGTATTAGATCAGATACTGTTAAAAAATTGTATATCAATGACAACACTAAAGCACTGTTTATGAAGGCTATCTCATTGTCTCCAACCTCATGTGACGGCTACACTTCAACCTCTGTTAATGACCATCTAGACAATTTCAGTTCTAAAGTTTTGAATGTTGTTGATGCAACTGCACCTGCTAGGGCGAAAACTTGCAAGCAAAAAGCACCTTGGAAAAATACTATATCTGTAAAAACCAAGAAGAGACCTGTAAATATCCCATCCACCAATAGCCCCAGAGCTCCTTTCCACCGATAAATGCATTGAATTAGTTTTTCAAGGGTAAAATTCATAGCATTGGATAAGCGTTCAAAAGTTGCACAACAATAAAAACAGTGCCACCGCTACATTCACATACACACAATTTGGTAAGCATGATGCAGTTTAATGTAATTGATGATACAACACTTAGGAAAACTGTACAACATCTTAAGCTGTCCAGCTGCTGCCTTGATGGTCTGCCTATAAACTTTTTTAAAGGTATTTTTAGCTGCTTTTAGTTGCTTGGCCAAATATATTCTGCAAATAGTTAACCTCTCTCTTTTAGGCAATTTTCTAAAGGCCTTTAAAATGACAGTGATTAAGCCTCTGTGAAAACAGCATAGCCTAGACCCTTGTATAATCAGCAACTACAGACCTACATCAAACTTGGGTAAAATCATGGAAGAAAATGTTTTCAAACAAATTAGCAATTTCTTTAACTTTTTTTTGCATGGGAGGTCATGCTGAGGCCAAAGTCTCTTGTGAGTGTGCCCTGCATCGACATAAGTTGTAAATAGATAGTATGAGGCGCTTATGCCCAAAATAAATAAAACAACTAAACATGAACACTCTTCATGAGACACAAACACATTATTCATGGAAATATTCCTCTATTATCATTTTGAATTGCCTTGAAGGCACCAATTCATTCAGTTTGAAATAAAATTGGAATTTATTCCCAATGTGAGGTGCTGAAAAACTAAACGCTGATCTCCCTAAATCAGTAGAGATTAAAAGTATCTCAAAAGTTAACCATACCTAATGTTAACCATATTTGGATAATGAAACAATTTTCATAATTTTATCTCTGTACGCCACCACAATGGATTTGAAATGAAACAACTGAGATGCAATTGATGTGCAGACCCAGCATTAATTCAAGGGGTTGAACAAAAATAGCGTATGAAACGTTTAGGAATTGCAACCATTTTGATACCCAGTCCCCTTTTTTCGGGG
This sequence comes from Esox masquinongy, assembly GCA_016801175.1. NCBI lineage: Eukaryota > Metazoa > Chordata > Actinopteri > Esociformes > Esocidae > Esox > Esox masquinongy. Next base: position 27,764 of record JACXGI010001842.1, read on the forward strand.
GCTCCAATGTAATTGGACATATCAACACAATCATAAATAAAATGTTCATTTTTAATACTTTGTCGAGAATCCTTTGCAGGCAATGACTGCTTGATGTCTGGAACGCATGGACATCACCAAACGCTGGGGTTCCTCCTTTGTGATGCTTTGCCAGGCCTTTACTGCAGCTGTCTTCAGTTGTTCTTTGTTTGTGGGTCTTTCTGCCTTAAGTTTTGTCTTCAGCAAGTGAAATGCATGCTCGATCAGGTTGAGGTCAGGTGGTTGACTCGGCCATTGTAGAATATTCCACTTCTTTACCTTAAACTCCTGGGTTGCTTTTGCAGTATGTTTTGGGTCATTGTCCATCAGTAAAGTGAAGCATGGTCCAATCAACTTTGATGAATTTGGCTGGATCTCAGCAGACAATATATCCCTATACACTTCAGAATTCATCCAGTTGATTCTGTCTTCTGTTACATCGTCAGTAAACAATACTGACCCAGTGCCATAGGAAGCCATGCATGCCCATGCCATCACGCTGCCGAAACTGTGTTTTACAGATGTAGTATGCTTCGAATCATGAGCCGTTCCAAGCCTTCTCCATACTTTTTTCTTCCTGTCATTCTGGTACAGGTTGATCTTAGTTTCATTTGTCCAAAGAATGCTGTTCCAGAAGTGGGCTGGCTTTTTTAGATGTTTTTTTGGCAAAGTCTAATCTGGCCTTTCTATTCTTGAGGCTTATGAATGGTTTGCACCTTGTGGTGAACCCTCTGTATTTGCTCTTGTGAAGTCTTCTCTTTATGGTAGGCTTGGATTAGAGGTTTTCACGGGTCCAAAAAGTTGGACCCATTCAGAAATTAACCAACGTCTTTCCCACCCAACCCGATTTGCATAAATTAAAATAAAACAATGTTAGACCCATGCCCGTCCGGATCCGAAAGATCCGTTCAGTACCGACCGTAGAAATAGAAAGAAGCCTCAATATAATACTTGTGCTATTGATGGCGCTGGTGCTGCAGGGCCATCAATAGCACAAGTATTATTGGCAAAATTAGCTCATTGTGTTAAACGTCCCACAACAAATGACATAACCTACAAGTACAAAACATTTTATGGTAACACTTTACATTAAGTCTACATTCATTAGATGTAATAACAATGTAATTAACGCATTTATAACATAGTAGATACTATTAACTACTATGTAAATAACATGTAATTACTATGTAATAAGGGTTTAGCGGTATCAGTTATTACACAATTGGAACAAAGAGATGTAATTACAAACATTGTTCCACACGTGTAGTTACTAATGATTTATTTCTCTGTAATTACAAGGTGTGTAGTTACAAGTGTAACTAATATGGGCTGTAATTACACTTTTGTAATTTCAATGTGCCACTGTTAACAATGCATTTTGAAGTTTAATCTTGTTACATGTAACTACATCAGTTCTTATCGACAATGTTGGCCAAGGACACAGCAAGGCAAACCCTATCATTATCTTCAACTATCTTATTTGATTGTAGAGCAATGTATTTGCAGTTGATATTAATGTAACTATAATGTACCTACACAAAGTGTGAAATGAAAGACAAAGTAAAGACAAAGCACTTTTTAAGAGGATTTAATTATCCCTTTCATCATAGCTATACTGTAAGGCAAATGTTTCAAAAATATTTGGTGTTCATGAGAAAGGAACAACACTAGGTTAATTTGTTTTTATTACGATCCCTTTGAAAGTACAGTACAATATAGAATAATAATATCATTAGAAATAACAATGCAATGTCACAGGCAAACACCAAATGCAGTATATTTCATTCTGAAAGTGTTAATATTTTTCTCCATGTCAGAGTAAGAAATACTAAGTGTATCTACAAAATAATTTCTATGTTGTTACACAATGCAAAACTTAATCAAATGTCAGTTACTATGCAATTGCATTGTAATTACAATGGTATTACAAAGGAACAAGTGAATTAATGTAAAGTGAAACAAGACCTATTTAAACATCAAGTACTATGTAGTTACTATTTTACAGCGACCACAGAGAATACGTTGTGATCTGGGAGTGAAAAATGGGTTAGCTTAAGTAAGTGTCATTAAAAAGTAATATCAATGCAGTTTCACATTACAACATTCAATCCTATGTCAATTACTATGTACCTACATTGAAATTACAATGTTATTATAAAGGAACTAGTGAATCAAAGTGAAACAAGAACGATTTACATATCAAGTACCATGTAGTTACTATGTTACAGCAGCCATAGGGAATACGTTTTGATCTGCAAGGGAATAAAGGTTTATTATATGGTAAATGTAATTAAAATTAAATCAATGTTGGTCGACATTACAACGCTCAATAAAATGTCAATTAGTATGTAATTATATTGGATTTACAATGTTATTACAAAGGAATGAGTGAATAATGTAAAGTGAAACGAACGATTTACTCATCAATTACTATGTAGTTACTTTTTTACAGCGACCACAGTGAATACGTTGTGATCTTGGAGTGAAAAATGGGTTAGATTAAGTAAGTGTAATTACAAAGTAGTATCAATGCAGTTACATGTTACAACACTCAATCCTATGTCAATTACTATGTACCTACATTGTAATTACAATGTTATAATAAAGGAATGAGTGAATTAATGTAAAGTGAAACAAGATCCATTTACACATTAAGTGCTATGTAATTACTATGTTACAGCGACCACAGGGAATACGTTGTGATCTGCAAGGGAATAATGAGTTTGATTATGGTAAGTGTAATTACAAGGTAATATGAATATTGTTACACATTTTACCGGTTAATAAAATATCAATGACCATGTAGTACAAGTAGTATGCAGTTACTAAGACAAAAAAAAACCTATGCAGTACTGCAAAGAAAAGTAGTTCCTGCAAAGAAAGGTATTGCAAATATATATTTGGTACACATGGTCTAGCACTTCAATGTAGTAACATCTACATTTACTCATGGAGGACAGATTTACTATTCAAGAATACTCTGAAGTCAGGTGTAAACATGGTGCGTGATTTTTATTTTGCACGAAAAACAATTACAAGAGGTTAAACATCAAACGGCTTAAACACTATAGACTTGTTTTCATTCTTAAACATGAGGCAGAGGATTGTAATTACTACATTCCATTTCCACAACATTATTATTTCTGCTAATCGCCCATCGCAACCTACGTTTCCAGACAGCACACAAACCTAAAATCTAAAGAGAGTATTAAAAGGAAAAATTACGTTTCGAAAAAAGCTTACACTCTACACCATGTGTATATCTGTTGCCTTGAACAATGTGGCATTATATGTAGTAAGAGTACTATAGTTACACAGGAACTACCACGTAATTACATGTAATTGTGGTACATTATTACACATATGGGGGTTATTCCACAAGTGAGGTCTCTTCATTTACCTCTGAAGAACGTCTTTCATGGATTTTTACAATTATGTAAAGACCTATACCACTGAACCACAAATACATTTAATTATATAAAAAATACTATGAAACTAGTCTCTTAAGATATTTACAAACTAATATACAGAAAAAAATGAACAGAAAAATGTGAATCTATATTCAATTTATATTCCCAAAAATAAAAACATGTTTTAGGTGTGTAAAATCCAATGTATGTGGGCAAGATTGTTTGTATGTGAACTCAGATGGATAGCAAGACAGCAAACAGCCAGAACACTATGTATCTTAACATGTTTATCTGATTAAAGCATGTCTCCGAGTGTGTGAGTGCAAGCATGTGCATACTTCGTGTTCACTTAAATGTATAAGTGATTGGGAGCAGTTCATTTTGTTTCTTCTTTTCTTTGATCACATTGCTCACCTCAGCTGTTGCATTTTTGCTGATCCTTCTCACATATTGGTTCAATGTATCATTACCACATTCAAAAGCTGGCTGTTTTTTGAAGAACTCTGGTGCCGCAATCATTATCTCTGCTAGTGGTGCACTTGGAATGCAGCAGCCATACTTCCCTTCCTTTTTTGTATGCTGCCAGGACCATCTTGTATCTTCTGAGGATATCTTCTGGGGTCTTTGCTGTTGACAAACACTTAAAATTTTATTCTGGTGTGGTCAGGTGTTTTGCATAGGAATAACTGGGGGATAGCAATGCTATGCTATGTCGTTTACATATCAATGGGAGTAAGCAGTAGTTTTCAAAACATCTGTTTGGAGCTTATTATCCTTAAAGGAAAAGTTTGCTTTTTTAACCTGGGGCCTATTTACTGATTATCAAGCATGTTCCTAGTATGTAAAGACATTATTTTCGTAAAGTATTTCAGTTTAGATGTATTTGTACAATTTCCTGCACTCTACAACAGAGAGACAAAGAAAGTGAATGCAGCAACCTCTACAGAGTTTGAAAATATATGATAAATTCAGTTTTACAAAACAGGAATTCAAGGGTGTACTGATATGGACATACAAGACGCTAACATCATGCTTATGGAGAAGTGGTTGGACGATATAATTGTGGACTCTGAACTTTCTCTGGAAGGATTTGGCACTCAATTCAGACTCGGCAAATTGGCATACCCATAAAAATCATAGAGGTGGAGTATGCGTAAATGTCAACAAAGCCTGGAGTAAAACAGCTGTTATCCGAGAGATGCACTGCACTGCAAATGTGGAATTACTAGCCCCAGAACATTTACACTGAATAGGTCCATATGTTTTATGTATATATATACAGCTCTAGAAAAAAGTAAGAGACCACTGTACCTTTTCTTTTCCTTTCTAAAAAAGTTGAAAAGGAAAGATTTGAGTGAGGAACAGAAGCGTCCAATTTGCAGTGGTCTCTTAATTTTAACCCTTCTGTTCCTCACTCAAAACCTTCCTTTTCAACTTTTTTGGAAAAGAAAGAAAAAGGTGCAGTGGTCTCTTAATTTTCTCCAGAGCTGTGTTTTATGCTTCTGTGGGTCTGACTCACTGTCCATGTCTCTCTGTCACTGGAAACTACAAATGAAGTTCCCTTGTGAAACAAGTCATTCTATTCTATATAGGTCTCCTTATCTTTTTTTTAATAAAGCCTCTGAGATTCATCCTCGTGGCAGCAGGTAGTACATTACCCAGAAAGAATAAACTGTGATAACTATTGATATAATGCTCGTTTGGCTCAAAAAATTCAGAGGAACATATTGAGACCTATATCAATACACCATGGTCTTCCCATTTTGTAAAACAGAATGTGTCATATATTTTCAAATGCTGTATAAGTTGGCCCGTTCACATCCATTGCAGCCCAAAGACTACAAGACAAACATACATATTTCTACATATTAGGATCACACTAGATATTCGGTACATAAGGTTAAAAAGTAGCAAACTTATCCTTTAAGAAGCAACTGCACCACAACCAAATGCTTTTATACAGCGCTTTAACTTAAAAAAGCATAATCTAAACATACCTCTCCCTTTTTTAGTTTCCTTATTTTCCTTCTTGTTTTTGTTCTTTTTCTTCTCCTTGTTCTTCTTTTTCTTTTCTATTTCGCTGTCTGTGGATGAAGAGCTATCAGAGCTCGAAGAATCAGAGCTGTCATCCCACAGATCATCAAGCTTGGCAATGTTGTCCCCTGAAATAGAAATTGAGAGTTAAATCATTAATAGAGGCAGCTCTGGACTTTTTGATCAAATAAGGCACTGGTAAAACAGCAGAAACGGTTAAAAAGTGTTATAATATCTTAAATATTGAAGGTTTAAACAACGTAGACAAACTTACCCACAGATGAGCTAGGACTTGGTCCTGAAGAAGTTCTTTGTCCTAAAATAAAAGGAAATCAGTGAAGATATGATTGGTTACAATGGGTTCAACAATAAAAAAAAATTCACAACTGAAAATTTACTTTTGGGAGTTAACATTAGAAGCGCCTAGCAGGGGTCATTTTGTCCACAGCAAATGAAGAAAAAAATCTCAGTACTCTGTACAATTCCTGGACCCTCCTTCCTTCAATTATCCTATATATCGGTTTTTATTACTCAGTATTTTTTATTTTTAAAGAATCACATCAAGAAAAGCTATTTTAGCCCTACAGTGGATATAAAAACACACCCCTGTTAAAATGCCAGGTTCTTGTGATGTAAAAGAATGAGACAAAGATGAATCATGTCAGAACTTTTTCCACCTTTAATGTGACCTATAACATGAACAATTCAATTGAAAAACAAACTGAAACCTTTGAGGGGGAAAAATAAAGAATAAAAAACTCACAATAACCTGGTTGCATAAGTGTGCACACCCTTAAACTAATACTTTGTTGAAGCACCTTTTGATTTTATTACAGCACTCAGTCTTTTTGGGTAGGAGTCTATTAGGATGGCACATCTTGACGTGGCAATATCTGCCCACTCTTCTTTGAAAAAGTGCTCCAAATCTGTCAGATTGCGAGGACATCTCCTGTGCACAGCCCTCTTCAGATCACCCCACAGATGTTCAATTGGATTCAGGTCTGGGCTCTGGTTGGGCCATTCCAAAACGTTAATATTCTTCTGGTGAAGCCGTGCTTTTGTGGATTTGGATGTGTGCTTTGGGTCATTGTTGTGCTGAAAGGTGTACTTCCTCTTCATCTTCAGCTTTCTAACAGATGCCTGAAGATTTTGTGCCAAAATTGCCTGGTATTTGGAACTGTTCATAATTCCCTCCACCCTGACTAAGGCCCCGGTTCCAACTGAAGAAAAATAGCCCCAAAGCATGATGCTGCCACCACCATGCTTCACTGTGGGTATGGTGTTCTTTGGGTGATGTGTAGTATTGATTTTGCGCCAAACATACCTTTTGGAATTATGGTCAAAAAGTTCAACCTTGGTTTCATCAGACCATAACACATTTTCCCACATGCTTTTGGGAGACTTGATGTTTGTTTTTGCAAACTTCAACCGGGCTTGGATGTTTTTCTTTGTAAGAAAAGG
>JACXGI010001842.1:34786-84113 GCA_016801175.1 Esox masquinongy
GCCTCTTGGAAGCCTCCCTGACCAGTTTTCTTCTCGTCTTTTCATCAATTTTGGAGGGACGTCCAGTTCTTGGTAATGTCTCTGTTGTGCCATATTTTCTCCACTTGATGATGACTGTCTTCACTGTGTTCCATGGTATATCTAATGCTTTGGAAATTCTTTTGTACCCTTCTCCTGACTGATATCTTTCAAAAATGAGATCCCTCTGATGCTTTGGAAGCTCCCTGCAGACCATGGCTATTGTGCTGAGATGCAACTATGAAAATGTCAGGAAAATCCTACTAGAACAGCTGAACTTTATTTGTGATTAATCAGTCACTTTAAATGATGGCAGGTGTGTAATGACTTCTATTTAACATGAGTTTGAATGTGATTGGTTAATTCTGAACACAGCCACATCCCCAGTTATAAGAGGGTGTGCACACTTATGCAACCGGGTCATTGTAAGGTTTTTATTTGTTATTTTTCCCCCTCGAAGATTTCAGTATGTTTTTCAATTGAATTATTCACATTATAGGTCACATTAAAAGTGGAAAAAGTTCTGACATTATTTATCTTTATCTCTTTCTTTTACACCACAAAAACCTGGCATTTTAACAGGGGTGTGTAGACTTTTTATATCCACTGTATTTCTGTAAAATTGAGAGCAAAGCCCTGTTCAGCCATGTTTCCTGCCTTTGAAGGCTGCGATTCGCCAAAGTGGAGCCGGTTAAGAACAGCGAATGTCTCTAACTGAGCTTATGTAAATGTGACCTCAAAAACCGTTAGTGTAACCTCAAGTTGCGAACCAGTTCGGTTATCAACCCTACTTTTCGCAAATATGAATTTGGCCTTGCATGAAGAAGTTGTTACTAACCAGTCAGCTGGGTAACAGTTGTTCGGAGGAAGTCCCTCTCTTCCTCCAATGCCTTTATTTTCATTTTGAGCATCTTCATTTTAATGTTGTCATTGTTGGTGTAACTTGATGCAGCAGCTAAAATTCAAAGATTGATACAAGATCAACAATGACATTAGATTCGTCATACAGCTCCCCTCCCACAAATAATCAATACAAAACTTGGGTTACTGGTGTTAAAGGTTGGTGTTTCCCCGAAAGAAATTGTTGGGCTGGGTGGTAGTTACAGGTGGTGTCACATGGTGGTGCTGTTTCCATTAACTTCTCACAGACAGGCTGGAGTACGTAGTCTTATTCTTATAAAGCCTACAAAGTCTGAAGCCTTTATGGCCTCAGATATTTCATATTCTATGGATTGTACAGAATGAATGAAGTAATACTTGCCACCTGTAACAAATGATTCATTGAGTGGGTCTACATCCTTCATCACAGTAACCACAGGTGGTTCCTGGCCCTCTCGTTGCTGGACTTCAACATCCACCACTTCAGTCACCTCATCCGGCACATTTTTTGAAGCCATGGCATCATCCCCCATTGTGCTAACAAACACTTTTAGAACGTGTAGTACGTGGCATTCTATAGACAAACAAAAACATGACTTTAGCTCACACATGTTTTACACGTACATACAAACAAGCCACACAAAATATGTGTGTGCCTGATTGCACTGAAACACATTTTGCAATGTAAGTAATTATGTAACTGCACTTTAATAAGGCCCCTTAAAATGAGGTGTAACCAAAATGTTAGCTAAAACCACTTTGCAAATAGATTTGCCTAGATAGTTAAATTGGTCAATTTAACAGCTGAGACTGTTAAGGTAGCAAATGTTAACTAAATAACTAAGCAAAGTTACTGCACTGACATATAACATTGCATTGGGCCATCTTAACCTTGACAATCTATGTGCTTCTACAGACACATAGCTAAGATCAAGGTATATTTAGCTAGGTGGATAGATTACATGTGGCAACTTTGTTAAACATGACTAGTCAAATTTTGGCTAGAAGTTGAACAAAAATGTTAGCTAGCTAGCTAGCCGGCTAGCTAGCGCCAGCTAAGCTGGCTAGCCTGACATAGCTAGCTCGCTTTTCTTACTAGCTAGCTAGATTGCTAGCTTTGTAGAACAGCAGACCGTTATCATTTCCATCGCTAGCTAAATTTAAGTTAACTCAAAGCGAGATGTCGGGACAAAGTGAGGAAATCTATCTTTACTATGTAGCTAGCTAGCTTGGCTACTTTAGCTAGCCAGTATGTTAGCTAGTAGCTAGCTCTCTAATTTCGACAGGTAGGGAGAGATAGAGACGGTCCTAGACATTCACAAACAGCGACGCATTTGCAGAAAAACAAAATTAGTGGATAAAAAATATTAAACAATGACTAGATTAAAATATTCATACTTATAATTATACTTACTTATAGCTATTTACCTGAATTCCTTCACTGAAGAATACCTGCTGCTGACGTAGGCGTAGCAATTTCCTTTGATTTCTTTACGACAGTTTAGACAATTTTCAACTTGTAACAGCAAGACACAGGATGAGAAGATTTTAAACCTCCCGCTTAAATCCAAATGTCATTGAATTCGTCATGCCCCATGCACTGCTTCATGTATTGTCAGCAAAACAGAAGAAATAAAAAAAAGATTATAAAATACCCCCAGCAGAAAGGACTGCTGAAAAAGTCTATGCGATGTCCTATCTGTCACCACAAGCAGAAAATGATCAAGCATAGATGCAGAGATGGATATATATGGTAAGTTATTTTAATGTAGCTCATAAAAACAAAACGTAGTCAAGCCTCATGTTGCAATTTGCATTGATAAGCTTAGTGCAATTTGTGCAAGAAAAATAATTATTTGAAATGTAGCTACATTTATTTAGGTTGCAGTTTTTGGTGCATGCACAATGCCCTAACATAGACCAAAAGGTTGTTTTTGTGGATAGCTAGCAAGCTGTAGCCTATTAGTTACTGTAGCTATTCCATTACAATAGCCTACTGTCATGTTGGTCAATGTTGTGCAGTATGCAGTTGACTCATTTTATGCCATCATTTTAAATACATCAGCCAACTATGTAGCACAGATATTTGTCAGTGTTGGGGCAGTGTTCAAGAACCTTTGGTCTCACAGCGTGTAGGCATGCAGGACCTGTGTGCGCCAGACATCCAAGACTGGCGCTGCATGAACAACATCATGTTTTATTACAGTTTGTATACTGTATACGACTCGCATACTGCTTACAATGAATTTAAATATTTTATTACATTATTATTACAAAGTCTTACTTACCTTTCTTTTATACAAACTAAATGTCATTCTTTCAACAAATATTTTTGGGTCAGTGGAGGGGCCCCAAAAGGGGCTCTTTTTGGGACCTCAAAACTGGAGATGGTATTGCATGTGAACTTTGTATTGACTAAAGCCTATAGACTGTCCCAGTTGTATGTGGGAGATCATTTAGTGCTTTTCAGCCCGGTAGTTTGGTGAACACTGAATTAGAATCAGATCTATTTAAAGTATTGTTTGGTTTTCCTTACGGGATTTGTCAAAGAAAGAGAAGGCACAATCAGTCGTCCACCTGCTCCATCCGGAAGGACTCAATATTTAGCCATTCTCGGGTTACCCTTACAGATTGGCTAACATTCATTTATCGGTAAGTCGATAACTTAAATTAATTATTCAATAATAATCAATTGAGGCATAGACAAAGATAAATCACATTATAAAAACATGATGTACGTTCCAAGTAATATGACATTTGCTCATTTTTTAATAAAAAAATTCAGATTTGCACAGGGCCTACAATTGAGGCAAGTTGACATGATGGAGGATGGTATCGCCAAGAGCTCAAGGACGCTTACCAGAATGACAAAAATCCTGAGGAAGGTGAGAAGAGCAATGTCACTGTCATAGTTCAAATTGCCTATTCACACTACACAATTATGACTCACTAACCAAATTTATGCTTTAGTAGCAGACTAACTTACAGTGTGTGGTAAAAATTGCTGATAGGGGTACCTCCATTAACAATGATTCATTTGTTTATTAAAACTGAAAAGTTTAGTAGCTAGTTAAAATAATTGTGATGCAGATAAATAGTGTTAACTGATACAATAACTTTTAAATTGTGAACATATATTTTTACTCGTGAATATCTACATACGTATATATTGGTTAACTGGTAATAAGTTAATCTTGAATTAAGACACATACTAAATGTTTGTTCAATTAAGTAATACATTAACTAATGTTCATGATGGTACTCATATTGTACATAACATGTTTATTTCCATAAGATTGAAGGAGCAGTGTCAGTTTAGGGCAATTTAGAATAATGAATTAGATTTTATTTCTAGATTTTATTTTATTTCATGCTCCCCTGAATCGTATTCCAATATCAATAAAAAATGTCTTACCTCTTCTCAAGGTTTGCAACAAAGCCTTGACGAGATTCAAAAGGAGGAAGGGTTTTAAAATTGGATCCAGATCTCTTTGGAGATTTGTTGTGATTGACGAATCCAAGTTCTCGCACAAGAGAAAGGTATAGAATTATAACTTTGACATGGCAACCCAGTGTCTGGGCTTTTGAACTAATAGAAAGTGATAACATACCTGTAATTGAAATATGTCTATACGTATTCCTCAGTACTCGCCAGGACATACACTGTAATACTGGAGATTTTTTTTTGTCAACCAAATTACTGTTAGCTTAAATGACCATCCACTGTCTGATTTTAAACATGTATCTTGATTGGATCATTCATAAATAAAAAATATTGCACATTGTGAGGCTCAAATAACATTGTCTTGCATGTCCTTTTATTTTAGTACAATCATGGAAGGATGGGTCCAATGTGGGGAAGAGAGGGTTGGGTGTTTGGGATGCTGGAGGTCAAACACAACAGATGACGCCCAATCCTTAAAATGGTGAAGGACCGTTCTCAGGAAACCTTGATCCCTATCATCAGAAGACATGTGCGAAGAGGTTCCACCATTTTGAGTGACTGTTGGAGAGCATATGTCAGGTCTCTGAATAGGCTGGGCTACAATCACCAAACAGTAAATCACACCAACAACTTTGTGGATCCTCAAAGTGGATGCCACACACAACACATTGAAAGAGCATGGCAGACAATAAAGGGGCATGTCTGGAGACTAAGGGGTAATCGGAGCAAAAAGTTTTTAAAAAAACATATACATTTCATTGAGTGGATGTACTGGTTGGGTAAGGAAAATAAGAATGAAGTATTCTGTCAACTCCTAAAAGACATCCAATCAATGTATCCGCTCTGAGAAATCTGACAATCTCAGTTATATTCATCTTTAAAACCCATCTGTGATTAAATAAGAAAATAGTTGACATTATTGTTTATATATTCATAATTTTAAAATGGCTGGTTGTTGTATTGTTGTATGATTAAAAGTTGACTAGGGTTCGCATTGGTATTTTCCTTAGGAGCAAAAAAAGGACATGTTTGGTACATTTTGGAGGGGCCACATGTTTGGAGGGGCCACTGCAAGCGCAAGTGAATGTCCTTATATATATACTGGTCAATTAGGGGTGGAGCTAACATAACTTGTGCAATGCTGTTGTAAATCTACTTTTGTTTTTAGTAGAGATTTTGATATATACAATTTTAAATTTGATAACACTTTGTTTAGTACACTTTTAAAACACTTAAAGATGCAATAAAACAACTAAAAACTAATTTAAATTTCCACTGATCTGTACTACAAGCACTGCTTGTCTTCTAAAGTTTTAGTTACAATAACATAGACTAATTACAATTATATAAAATCAGATTGTAATTATTTAAGTTTGTGGTTTTGCAATATGAACAAAGAATAAAAAGTTTTTTTCTGGATTATATTGATTTCCTTTTATTCACTTTACATTAAGTCAATTGTTCCTTTGTAATAACATTGTAATTACAATGTAAATACAAACTAATTGACATTTTATTGAGCGTAATGTCTAACAAGATTGATTTCATTTTAATTACATTTAATGTGATCTAACCCTTTATTCCCTTGCAGATCACAACTTATTCCCTATGGTCGCTGTAACATAGTAACTACATCACACTTAATGTGTAAATGGATCTTGTTTCACTTTACATTAATTCACTCGTTCCTTTTTATAACATTGTAATTACAATGTAGGTACATAGTAATTGACATAGGATTGAGTGTTGTAATGTGTAACTGCATTGATACTACTTTGTAATTACATTTACATAAGCTAACCCATTTTTCACTCCCAGATCACAATGTATTCCCTGTGATCACTGTAACATAGTAACTACACGGTACTTGATGTGTAAATTGTTCTTGTTTCACTTTACATTAATTCACTCGTTCTTTTGTAATACCATTTTAATCACAATGCAACTGCATACTAACTGACATTTGATTAAGTTGTGCATTGTGTAACAACATAGATATTATTTTGTAGCTACACTTATTTCTTACTCTGACATGGAGAAAAATATTAACACTTTCAGAATGAAATATACTATATTTGGTGTTTGCCTGTGACATTGCATTGTTATTTCTAATGACATAATGATTCTACTTTGTACTGTACTTTCAAAGGGATTGTAATAAAAACAAATAAACCTAGTGTTATTCCCTTTCTCATGAACACCAAATATTTTTGAAACATTTCACTTAAAGTGCAGCTATGATGAAAGGGATAATTAAATCCTCTTATAAAGTGCATAGCATTACTTTGTCTTTCATTTCACACTTTGTGTAGGAACATTATAGTTACATTAATTCCAACTGCAAATACACTGCTCAACAATCAAATAAGATAGTTGAAGATAATGATAGGGTTTGCCTTGTTGTGTCCTAGACTAACATTGGTAATATGAACTTATGTAGTTACATGTAACAAGGTTAATGTAGTTACATGTAACAAGGTTAAACTTCAAAATGTATTGTTAACAGTGTCACATTGAAATGACAAAAGTGTAATTACAGCCCATGTTAATTACACATGTAACTACACACCTTGTGATTACAGAGAAATAAATCATTAGTAATTACACGTGTGGAACAATCATGTTTGTAATTACATCTTTGTTCCAATTGTGTAATAACTGATACCGATAAACCCTTATTACATAGTAATTACATGTTATTTATATAGTATTTAATAGTACCTACTGTTATAAATGCATTTATTACTATGTTATTACATCTAATGAATGTAGACTTAATGTAAAGTGTTACCCATTTTATTTATTTATATTTATTCAATTGTCTAAAACAATATGTCCAACTCTGCTCAGTTGTGTATATTTGACGTTAAACACTTTGCGGTCTTGACTGAATGCATTGCTTAATGTAGCCTAGGTCCTAAACATTCACTCACTGCATGCATGTCTATAAATATATTTTTGAAATTATTTTAAATGACAAAGAGAAGCGTGTGCCTATAGAGACAGATATACTGCCGGCATTTTCCTATATCCAAGTCTGACGTTAATTCCGATATTCTTGTTGGTGTATCGTGGAGCATCGCTGTGCTTTGTAGGATTGTTGACGTGCTGTACGCTGCTTGCTGTTACCTACCTGGCTACCAGCCAAACTTTTTCGAATTTACTCTATATAAACTAATTGGTTAAATTCTACTTTAAGAGTTTACCAAAGCAATATTTTTATCTGTTGACTTTTTACCCAACTTTTCTACACCGGGACTCTATTTGGACATAATTAACGGAACTACTCACTCCTCCCTGAACACCCAAAGCTAAATACCATTATTATGCCTTATCACTGTAATTGTTGAACTATCACGGAGAACTATCGTCCTCAGGTAAAGATAGCAGAGTTAGAGGCTCGGCGTCAGACGCAAATGTCAGGCAAGGATTATGTTAGTGTAGAAATGTAAAAAACTGCGTCTGTGCCACCAGGAAGAAACAACAGTGTTGTTAGCCCCCCGGCACAGCTCCTGCAGCCGGGCAAGAACTTTCTCTTGGTCGCTGAGAAGAAATGCCGTCGACCAGTTAAACCTGTGTCGCTGCTAGAGCCGACTGAGATTTTCGACAGGTTTTCCCCACTGGAGTTGGAGTCAAGGCCCGAGCCGTCTTCGGAGGGGAATGATCGGCAGGCATTTTCTACCGGTGGCCTGGAAAAGCTGAAAACTCGGCGATTCCATTACCCACAGTATTAGACTAAAGAATCAGCCGGTGATTGTACACTGTTTACCGGGGGGCAGAGCTACCGACGTAGCCGCGAATCTGGGGTTGGTGCTAGCGAAGTCTAAAACTGGCAAGCATAGAGAGTACAGAGATATTGTTATTCACGTTGGCACCAACGACGTTAGGATGAAACAGTCAGAGGTTACAAAGCAGAACATAGCATCAGCTTTTAAACAAGCTAGAAAGATGTTGGCATTGAGTAATTGTCTCTGGCCCCCTCCCAGCTAGGGGTAGTGACAAGCTCTACAGCAGCTTTGCGCAACTCAATCGCTGGCTGAAAACGGAGTTCTGCTCGTCGCAGGAAGTAGAGTTTGTAGATAACTGGCTCTCTTTTTGGGACTCTCCCAGAAATAGGGCCAGGCCTGATCTGCTGAAGAGCGACGGACTCCATCCTAGCCGGAGTGGTGCTCTTCTTTTATCTAGGAACATTGACAGGAGTCTCACTCCTATAGCCCCACCATGAGATAGGGTGCAGGTCAGGCCGCAGACTGTTAGCCAGCCTGCTAGTATCGTGGAGTCTGTCGATAGCATAGCCAGAGTAGTTAGTACAGTTTTACCTATTGCCACTGTGATTCGTTCCAGGCTGAGAAAAGTTAAACAAGGTAGTGCTAACAATAGCTACCTTATTAAGATAAAGCCTTCCTCCAGCTCGGTCACAAATAAAAATAACTGTATCACCTCGCATCTCAAAATGGGACTCCTAAATGTTAGATCCTTTGAAGCCATTGAAGCCATAATTGACTCAATGGGTTTCATCCAAAATGTCTCAGGTCCAACGCACTGCCACAATCATACCTTATATTTAGTCGTGTCACGAGAAATAGATATTGTAGATCTAATAATTACCCCCCAAAATCCTGGAATATCGGATCACTGTCTTATTACATTTACCGTTAAAACAAGAAATCCACTTGCTCCGCAAACAATGAGTTTCAAAAGCTGTACTATAAATTCTCAGATTACAAATAGATTTCTTGATATTCTTACAAGCTCGCTCATCAACGACAGAGTAAATAAATCTGCAAACGATCTAATCGAGGATCTAAACTCAACACTGTGGAATACTTTAGATGTGGTTGCACCACTAAAAACAAAAGAAATACGCAACAAGAAACTTGATCCCTGGTACACAGACAATTCTAGAGCACTCAAGCAAGCCTCCAGAAAATTGGAGCGAAAGTGGTGCTCCACCAAGTTGGAAGTATTCAGACTAGCCTGGATAGATAGTACACTACAATACCGAAAAACACTCACATCTGCTTGATCAGCTTATCTCTCCAACCTGATTTAGGTGAACAAAAACAATCCAAAATTTCTCTTCGATACATTTGCAAAGTTAACAAAAAAGCAACGCTGAACAAGTGGGTCTTCACTTTAGCTGTAATGAATACATGAACTACTTTAATGAAAAGATCATCAACATTAGAAAACAAATAACTGACTCCTTAACTAGTTATAGTCCCCAAAATCTCAGTTGTCCTGAGAATATCCTGAACATCCCTGACCAGGTGTCAATCGGGACACTTGAATTTTTTGATCCCGTATCGCTCGATACATTCACTAAATTTGTAATGAGTTCTAAACCCACAAATTGTCTGCTAGACCCGATTCCAACAAAATTACTTAAGGAGCTATTTCCTGTGCTAGGTCAGCCAATGCTGAACATAATAAATTGCTCCCTTTCCTCCGGATGTGTACCAAATTCACTAAAAGTAGCGGAAATTAGGCCTCTTCTAAAAACTCTAATCTGGATCCAGGCATATTAAACAATTATAGGCCAATATCGAACCTCCCGTTCTTCTCAAAAATCTTAGAAAAATGTGTTTCCCAACAACTGAATGCCTTCCTGAAGACAAATAACATTTATGAAATGCTCCAGTCCGGTTTCAGACCCCATTATAGTACTGAGACTGCACTCGTGAAGGTAACAAATGACCTTCTAATGGCCTCAGACAAATGTTCCGCATCCGTCCTGTTGCTTCTTGATCTTAGTGCTGCTTTTGACACTATTGATCATTCCCTTCTTTTAGAGAGACTGGAAACCCATATTGCGCTACGTGGACATGTTCTAGCCTGGTTTAAATCTTATTTATCTGAAAGATATCAGTTCGTATGTATGGATGGCATATCCTCTGACAAATCAAAGCTAAATACATTTTGGTAGACATTAGCTCCCACTCCTGGGGGTGATCACGTTACAGAGGAAAGGGTTGGCTACGCTTAGTAGGGGTAGGAGGAAACCGCCCGTCTGCTGTATGGCACGCCTCTTTTTTTTAATACTGGTCCTTTTATCTGCAAATAGCTTGATGACTGCCTTTTGCCTCTTTAGTTTTTTTAATTGTGCCTGGCTGAGTGGGGTGCGCCCTTTGAGAACATTCAAAGCAATCTCGCAGAGGGCCAAAATACGATCTGAAGAACAATGGACGACTAGGGCTCTCAAGAAGGGCAAATGTCTTTTTAAACGTGCAGACATTTACTTTTTCTTTGGGACGTAAACTGTTGGCCACTCCTACGGGAACAAACCTGTTCTGAGTCTTAAATGTTCTGGTGTAGAAGCTTTAAGGTCTACCAGCAAATAGGAAAATGCTTCTTTTGTTGCGTCTTCGTAACTTTTGAAAAATGCTCATCTCCCAGCATACATTTACTCTGCAAGAGTGTTAATCTGCAGTTTGTCTCTAGGATTTTTAAACAAAACCATGTAATTGGAGTTCAAGCTAATAGTGCGGCTATTTTTACCCTGGTGAAACACATTTTGTACCAAATAGAGCACAGATAAGTTTCGATGATGAGTATATTGAGTAAAAGCTCTGGCAATTTCAGGATGTTCACTACCTGCAAACAGCATATCATCCAAAACTAAAAGATAATTTCTGTTAGGAGGAAAGAGTTGATCATCATTCAATGATTCATGGATTCCTTCAACAAAGTTTATTTTTATTTTCTTCAACATTTCATCATACATTGGTTGATAGCAACAGTAACACCACACTATATTGTCAAAGTTCTGAGTTAATACATGTTCAGAATTTTCTAAAACATTTTTTACAAAACAAGTTTTTCCACTGCTGGATGGTCCAACGATCAGAGCTGAGAAAGGTAAATGCAATCTTGAATCAAAACCTTCTACAAACTCCATCTTATCTAATCAGAAGCCAAATGGTAATGTGGTACCGTCTGCTAGAAGCACTCTCTTGTCATACACCACCCTGAACGTTTTGATGAGTGATGCATATTGCAGATGGAAACCTTTTTTATCCCTGACAATTTTTTTGTAAGATGTAAAGACCTCACTAGTTTTGTCTTTTATGAAACCCTCGACCAAACGTGTAAGTGATTCCAGGTTTTCCTTTGGGGCGTTTTCATAGTTTTGTGTGATGCCTTTGACCTTCAAGACTACGCGATTGTTTTTAGTCCTAAACCCATAACTCTTGGGTCCACACAATGACCATTCTGTGATATGATCACCATCTTCAAGTTCATTTGTTAAACCTCCCAAATAATTGTTCAGAGGGGGCTTCCAGTCACCCCGTTTGCTCAGATAAACCACAGAATCTGTGTCGTGGTATAGAACTCTCCTCTGTACCTGTTCCATAAGATTGTACAATTCAAGACGGCCGTAAGCTGTTGTGAAAGCTGCAATGATTACATTGACATTTCCGGGACATCTAAGGTAATTATTTTTATGCCCCCACTGTAGCAGAGCAACCTCCTGATTCAAAAATGTAAAATGAGAAATTTCAAAACGGTTTGAAAAAATGAACTCTGTAAATTGCTGGGCTTCTCTAACAATGGATGTTGTCAGCATATTGCTTCTCTGAGCATACTTTCCCCACAAATTTTTAAAAAAAGTTTTAGCCTTATTGACTCTAATTTTTTCAGGATCCAAACGTATGCCCTCTTTGTCATAATAATCCTGAATGTACCTGTCTTTGCTCTCTTGATCGGTGGCTGATGCAGGATAACCCGAAGCCATCTGCTTGCCTCTCAAGAAAGTCTTGATATACTCTTTAAAAATAGTATCTGATTTTCTGGCAAAGTTCCACACTTCATAGATTTTATCCACAATATAATCTTTCTTTAGAGCCTTATTAAACTCCTCAGTAACCCATACACCTGTCAGAGCTCTCTCTTCATCAGAATGATCACAGGGATGTTGCTGATTATTGTTGTTACTGCATGTGCGACAAAGAGAAAAGAAAAGCTTCCCATTAGGACCATGGGTTGGTAACACTGGAAGAAACAAACCCCGAGGAGGGTAAACCGTTGCCTTAATCAGACCGAAATAGTTTTGGGGCAAGTCCAAGTCACTATGAATGATTTCAGGATGCCCCAGAGGAAAGTGGTATTTACTCATGACATGAGGATAAAGGGATGTAGTCACTGTACTCTATTGTTTCATCCTCTTGGGCTAAATGCCTTAAAGTCAAAGCATTGGTGCGACCACCAAATAAAGCATCTCTTGGTTCCAGGGGTTCTGGCATGCCAAAATTATCCATAAAAGCTCGAACCTGAGGGTCAGACCTTTTCAAGTGAGCCCACTTGTGCTCCCACAAAACCACCACTTTCAGACCATAATCAACGTGTAAGGATTTCTGTTTGTCTTGGAACTCTAGATACATGTCACCAAAGCTCTTTTAGGTTAAAGCACACATTTCCTGTAGCAAAAGGCAGGATGTACATCCGTGAAAGAAACGTCCGTTGTACTCAAAAGCTGTCTCGACACCGTCGATGACTGCATAACCATCTACATGATAAGGTCCAAACTTTTTTTCACCCCCCTTCATGGCATGCTGAATAAAGATGTTTTTTGTCTCTGCCAGGTACTCCAACCATTGTATAGAGCCACTAGAATAGGCTTTGTACTGCCTATTCTCTCATCGGGTGAGAGAATGGCTATAGATTCCTCGGTCATAAAATGACTACAATAAGTTTTCATGGAAGCCGATGCAATAGTTATACAACTCAAGGGATCAACACCTGCGTCATTGATTACTTCCTCTCTGAACTTGAGACAACCGTCACGCAAGATAGCCACATCATTGTCACAGTACATTTCCATCTCTTTATGAAAATCATAGGTCTCATGACGGACTGTCTCATACCATGTCATCAACTTCCCTCTCTCTTTGACTGACATTTGATCAGCTCCATGCATTTCAGGACCGAGGTAAGGACCAATGTAATCGAGATTCTCCTCAGAGCTGAAACAATGCAGAAACCAACCTTTAACCGCTGTTTCAAAGCCGAGAGCATCAGGCATTTGAGAGAGTTTCATGGTAAGAAAGCTAAGACTGTCAATATATCGTTGATCAAATGTGTGATCTGTAAAACACAACACCTTGCTTCTTTGTGTTATAAGAGTGGGAGTTACGCCTTGCACTACCAAGGGGTTTAAAAGAAGGTAGGAGTCATAACCTCGAATTATAGGCTATGAAAGTGCACTTTCTATATTAGTTTTTCCGAAAGTGCGTTAAAAAGAGCAAGGCACAATCGGGTCCCTTAGCCGACCACTTTTTACCCTTGAAGGTCATGCTAGACACAAATACAGGCAGGTGTAAACCTGTCGAGTCATTTTGTCGGGTTTCAAAGTCATAAAAGACAATTTTTTCTGATGGCTTCTCTTCATTCAAAGATTGAATATAACATTTGTGGACCTTTTCAAATACATCAACTTCATCCAAAAGCCCTTTACATATTGGACAACGCTTTCTGCTACATTTGTGTGGTTGGGGGTTATTAATTTTTCGATTATAATTGACATGACATAAGGAACATTTCTTATTGATGTTGCAGCATCTGGCAAAATTACATGCCACAGGATGCCATAAGGCCGGCTTGTGTTTTTCATAGCAGTAAGCTGAACGACGTATGGTTACAGTCATAACACTGTGAGCTGCATGGGCTGATATGGACAGTCCGCATCAGTGCATACCGCGCAGTTATACCGTCAGGAGTGCCCCCCTAATCGCGTAAAGCCGGTATGACATGACCGACAGATGTAGGGAGCACCCAAGAATGCCTTAATGTTGGTAATACCGTAGTAATGATTGTGTTGTACGAACAAATACAGCATTTTTGGATGAGGTTGTGCTGTGTTTTGGAATTTCAAGATGGATGAATCATGCCTACTATGACAGAACCACCACTTTGATAAGTGGATAAGCCCACTGCTCTCTGAAATTCAGTAGCTATCTTTAGACCTTCTATATCACTAATACCGGGATTCAATAAATGTGCCACACAAATGGCAAAATATAATTTGTTGCCCACATTCTGAGAAATAATATGTTCCTTTTTGTTGTAAATTATTTCGGATTTCAAGTGTTTCAGCCTTCCTCTTCTGTCTGCCCGCACCCTGAGGAGTTCTGAATATTTGCACAATCAATTCTAGGGTATTATCGGCTAAGATTGATAAATTGGACTGTACAAGCCTTTCAATCATATCCAGAAATTGATTCAAGTTTGCATCACCATTCTCCATAATATACGATACATTGTTCCGTATAGAATCCCCCCTAATTTCTAATTGCAGTACATCTCTAGGCTCTGCGTAGGTGTTACGAACCCTGTGGCTCTAGCAGTCCAGGGTGGATGGTACAGAGACCCGTAACATAAAACTCATGCAAATTAGTGTAGTGTAAAGGCACAGTGAGAACAAACGACACAGACAACCAAAGCTACCGTCAAACATAAAACTTTTATTATAAACACACGGTAAAGGCGTTAGGGAAAAGGGGCTGAGCTGGACCTAAGAAATGAAATAATATAGTCCAAACACCCCTAAACTGAACTTGCCTGCCTCAAGAACCGCTTGGCTGACTACTAACCAATACAAAAATACAGTGGGTGGTCTGCTCAGTTCTAACTAGTGTTTTTAGACAAAGTTTTCCTACGGGTTGTGTATGCCTAAGGGCGACTTGCTAAAAAAAACCTTTTCCCAGGGACACAGCGACAAACAAAACACACAGGTTTAACAAGGACTAAACAGCACACAGCAAACAATTGACTAGACAACACCAAACAAAACACCACAGCAATACATACTCACATGAAACAGGACAAAGTGAGATGTATGTGCTAAACTAAGTGATGTATGTATGAACAAAGTGTCTGTCTATCAAAAAGGGTATGTATCTCAAGAGTGTCTATGTCCATGTGGGGTAAAGCAAAAGAGTTTCTCTGGGAGAACTAACTGACTGGGTTTTTAAACCAGTGATGTGTGATGTGATTGGGTGCAGGAAAACGGAACAGGTGGTGCAATTAGGAGGGGTGTCCACTAATTGGCCACCTCAGCAGTCAGGCGATGCACTCATGACTGCCAGGTGGGAAACACCAACGAGCACAATCAGGAACATGAGGGACACCTGGGGAGATGTCAGGAGGTGAAAAAACACAAACGCGCATACAGGGTACTTGCATGCGTAACAGTAGGCTGTAGCTCTTTCTAACAGTTCAGTTAAAGTGGCTAACACATTGAATGCCGAATAATCATACATTTCATTCCTGTGAGCAAAATTAAAATGCTGTCGGATTTCAATATTGCTGAATTTATTGCGATAAACAATATTCACATTTCTATCAACACCTCTGCCCTGTTGATTTGCACCTGCATAGGAGTCCTGTGGTTCTAAAGGAGTTGGATTTGGCGGTGTCATGTGAGAAGCTGGTTCAGTATTTAACTCTTTTATTTGACCAATCAGCGCATCATAGTCAGGGTTTATGTGTAATCCTTCTGGACTGGAAGCAGGTGGCTCTGGGATTAACTCATTCATTTGTTCAAACAGGGCTGCGTAATCTATGTCAGATGGTTCTGGATCTAAATGATGTGATATCGGTATATTAGAAGTTGGATTTATTGATCTAATTTGATTTATCAAGGCCTTATAATCGGGTGTTGGACCTGGTGGTGGATGCATTTTTCAGTTGCTTGCCTATGAGTCGTGGAAGCTTGTTTTTCCAGAAAGCTTTATCTTGACGACGTTGACAGGTTAATAGATCAAGTATACGTGTGTGTAATTGATCTTCCCTAGCTTTTAAAACCTTTGCAAGTTCTTTTCTGAAGAGGAAATGGGGTTCTGCTTCGTCTTCACTATTAGAACTCTCAAACAATGATTCGCGATGTGGGGTTTTAGAAACAACAACACGGTTAGCTGGAGCAGCAACCATCGTTACTACTTGCGTTCATCAAGCCATCTTGCCTCAAGCCATGTTGCTCTGGAGGATGCGGGGCAAGTTGATCAACACTGCCATTTTGTGGATCTTCGGAGCCGGATATATCTGTGTTGTCTGAAAGGATTAAATAGACCTAATTAGAAAAATGTGTAATACGTTTTACAATATAATGTTTATGATAATACTTACCATTTCTTATAGCTTGAGCACTTGGTAGAAACCGATCCAGTGTTTGTTGTTGGCAATTTTGCAAAGAAACAGGTTTGATGTTTTTTTGTACCGCTTGCAGAACGACTTCAGGTAAATCTCTGTACGCCTCGTCAGAATCTGGAATTACACATTTAAAGCGAGAATTTAAAAATGGGACATACGTTTATAAAATGCTTTTACAGAACTAATAATAATATTCTTACCGTAAGCAACTGCTAAGGTTTTTTGATCCGTTTGCAGAGCGACCTCTGGTAAATCTCTGTATGGCTCATCAGAATCTGTAATTACAATTTTTAAAGTGATAAAATGACCCATACGTCTTTTAAAATTATTATTATTTTTTATAGAACTAATAATATTTTTACTGTAAGAAGCAACTTGTTGCAGATATCCTGGATCAGACCAAGTCTCTGAGTTCGGAGAATAACTTCGATGCACTTGAGCTGAAAACTGTATCTGATTATTTAATAACTTCAGAGACAGTGGAATATGATGTGAGGGCAGGTTCCATGGTCTATACAACGATCTTGAGTGTCAGCTATAAAAACAACATTACAGTTTTAAAAACAATTAATTATAATGAAATTAAATCAATAAATGAATTCAATCTCACCTATAACATATCTTGATGGAGAGGAGCAGACCAGAGATTCGGCCTCGTCTTCAGGCCTTGATTCTGTTAAGTTGATGACTCCCGATAGAAACTGATAAAACGACATGTCAACAATCTTAAGAGTTTAGAAACTCGTGTAAGGGTCTTTCACCATCACCTTAATTAAATATAATGTTAGATGAAATCATTAGCAGCATATCTTACCTTTTAACTTTTTGAGAGGGCTCTTTAGCAAAATCCTTTTTGTATTGGCGAGAGTTTTTTCTTGAGAGATGTTTTCTTGAGTTCTTCAACGACTGACTGAACGGTAAAGAGAGAATAATGAAACTGTTTTTTTGGGGGCGGTTTACCAACCTATTTTATTGCTTTTTGATTATGGGATCATTCGGGTCAAGAGATGTCCGGTCAGGTTTGAAAGAGTTGAGCAGGTGACCCAATGTCATTCTTAAATACCCCAAAGTTTTAAGTGAACTAATCTGCAATTTAAATTACCCCTGTGTTTCAAATTCTCTCTTTGCCTAAAGAATATTGTAAAACATGCGGGAAATCTTGGTCCAGTCGTCCATGAGGAAGCTAAATGTCTCTACATAATAATTCACTTTTTTTGCAATGTCTCCATAAACGGGACATCCAACAATAACCATTGCATTACAAATTTAGTAAGTCATGCAACCGGATATGGAGATTCTAACTTTCGTATCATGACTATCGGATGCCACTATTTTATAGATCTCACTTTTCCATTTACTTCAAACTCTGCAGCTAAGTTTGAACCTCTGTAGATGATTCTAACTAATGTTGACACATATGCACCCATTCGTAAAGTCCAAGCAAATGTTTAAATGTACCCTGTTCAAAGGGTATACCGCCTTCTGAATCTGTATGTATTCTTTCTTTCTTAGTAGAATAGATCTGTAATAGTGATTTTATTGGATCGTAAATATATTTTAAGGTATTGTCACTAGTTTTGGTCTTGCTCTCTAATTTCTCTGGTAGTCTATGAATGAGCATTTCAATATCTGTATCTGTAAAACCGGGAAATTTCGGGCAGAATGCATTATTCTAGCTGACATATTTTAGGTCCGTTCAAATATATAACCTTTTCCATGTATTAAGGAGTATAGACCACAAAGATGTTGTAACACTCCTCCTGGGAGGAGCTACAAACTAATTATTAATAAATCATAGCTCCGGAAAAAATTTAGACCACTGCACCTTTTCCTTTCCTTTCCAAAAAAGTTGAAAAGGAAAGTTTTGAGTGAGGAACAGAAGCGTTCAATTTGCAGTGGTCTCTTAATTTTAACCCTTCTGTTCCTCACTCAAAACATTCCTTTTCGACTTCTTTGTAAAGGAAAGAAAAAGGTGCAGTGGTCTCTTAATTTTTTCCGGAGCTGTGTGTCCAGACCCACCCCTAACCAACAGCTGTCATGGAAACCCTGGGAAGACAGCGTCCCCTGAGTTTTATTTATTTTTAAGCTCAGGAACTAAAATTGATCAAACCTGACCACTACACCTGCCGCAGGATGATCTCACACCCTGGGAGGAAGACAGCACACTTGAGATTTATGTATTTGCAACATACAATGTATGGGACCACTGTTGCGGTATCATTTGTTTAAAGATATCCCTGGATAATGTTACACCCGGGAAAACAGGACCTATTTATTTGTAACATCCACTCTGTGCGACCACCGCTGAGGTCTTAGCCAAATTGATATATTCAGCTCCCATGGCTAAAATGTACAACTTCACTTTAGAATCCAGGTAATCAAACATAAAGCCGACCATTGTTCCATCTGTCATGTCATGCTGATCCGTCAGCTGCTTAAACTAAGGTATTTGAGTTCTATACACATTGAGAAAACACTTCTTTGGCGCATCATATATTTCTGGAATGTATCTTTTTTTTCGATACTCCGTTCTGCGGCCTATTCCGTAAGTCAGGGCTGTCACGTGTGTATCTCTAAGCACAGACGCCATTATTGAACTAAAAAAATAACTCAACTGCAAACCAGGAGAATCCTTTCTCTTATTTATTTGGGACTCTCAGAGAATGAACCACCGGTAACACCTGCTCAACCCCTCTTGCATCGCTACATCTCAAGAAACCCAACACCCTCTCCTCCCAGAGAAGGAAGCCCCAGAAAAACAACTATTACCAACCGAACATGCACGCATGGTCATACATTTTTACTCATAATCCTTTTTAACCTCCCACAGAATGAACCCCCGGAATCACCTGCTTTACCCCTCCCTCCCTAACCGGACATGAAACCCTGAAAAAACAACTGTTACCACCCGGTCATAAATTAACAACCATTAAAAAATCATTTTCATAATCCTTTCACACAGACACAGCTGCCAAAGGTCAAAGCAATAAATCACTTGTACTTTTTAATAAAGAAGCCTTATATTGTTAGATTACAGGTCAAACTCTAAGACATTGTTCTTCATCTCAAATTAATCAAACTAAGTCTGAGAGGAGTTAGTGCACACCGCTGCAGTTGATTAATAGGAATTTAGCCACACCTTTTTTAAAGATTTGTAAAC
Organism: Esox masquinongy; assembly: GCA_016801175.1. Classification (NCBI taxonomy): domain Eukaryota; kingdom Metazoa; phylum Chordata; class Actinopteri; order Esociformes; family Esocidae; genus Esox; species Esox masquinongy. The sequence continues at coordinate 54,436 of JACXGI010001842.1, forward strand.
TGGATTAATGATAAATAATAAGAAATCAAATTAACTATTACAGTAAATAATAATTATAAAATAAAAGGAAAATTAAATAAGTTCGAAAATACGAACTTCACATTATACAAGAACCAAACAGTTGGCCTGGTTTAAATAGCCCTGTCCAACTAGCGGGAAAATATGTAACAATAAAATGAAACAAAACAGTGTACTCTTCCTCTTCTAGCTTACTTTTTAATTTCAGTGCTTTTTCACAGATTGCCTTCCATATTCCATCAATCAAGAATAGATTATGCAATATATAGCCTCCTCATTTTTCTCACTCAGGCAGCAGCCAGTAGCAGGAGGTGATCACGTGCATACGATTTTAGTTTAAATTGACTGAAAGATTTAAGATAAACTTGCTGTTATGTTAAGATAACAGCTGCCTTTACATCAGAAATGTGTTATTTATATTTATTGCATAATAGATGGATCCAATCGGTCCAGTCAGTAAATACAATATTACTGCAGATACCCGAGACCTGTCGCAATTAAGTGAGACCCAACCCAGATCTGAGAAAAAAAGTACAATTGTTGGACCCAGAACCTCTCGGGTCCCCAGTCGGATCTATGAATATCGGGTCTGGTGGACCCATGAAGACCTTTAGCTTGGATAATGATATGCCTACATCCTGGAGAGTGTTCTTCACTTGGCTGGATGTTGTGAAAGTTTTTTTTTTTTTTTACCATGGAAAGGATCCTACAATTATCCACCACTGTTTTCTTCTGTGGATGTCCAGGCCTTTTTGTGTTGCAGAGCTCACCAGTGCATTATTTTTTTGTCAGAATGTACCAAACTGGCCACTCCTAATGTTCCTGCTATCTCTCTGATGGATTTTTTTTTGCAGCCTAAGTATGGCCTGTTTCACTTGCATTGAGAGCTCCTTTGACCGCATGTAATTGTAATTCATCCAATTTGGATGTGAATACCCGCAAAGTAAAGCTGAGACACTGCACTTTAAGCCCATATTCAACTTTAACTTGAATATATTTTGGTAAACAGACAAAATAAAAAAACTTGCGTCAGTGTCCAATTATTTCTGGACCTAACTATATCGAAATAACTTCGTATTAAAAATGGCTGAGTACAACTGTTCCATATTTCAATGCAGTGAAGACGTTCTGCTAAATAAATTAGTGTAATAGACATTCAAGTACCTCAATAACAATATACAGCTCCGGAAAAAAATAAGAGACCACTGCACCTTTTTCTTTCCTTTCCAAAAAAGTCGAAAAGAAAGGTTTTGAGTGAGGAACAGAAGGGTTAAAATTAAGAGACCACTGCAAATTGAACGCTTCTGTTCCTCACTCAAAACTTTCCTTTTCAACTTTTTTGGAAAGGAAAGAAAAAGGTGCAGTGGTCTCTTAATTTTTCCGGAGCTGTATATAGTTAGAGGTATTTGGGTCCACTTACCGCGATACTGATATTTGTTGATATCGCCCAGCCCAATGGTGCAGCCATGGACTGGAATGACCTACAAAAGATTTTAAAACTAGACACATTTGTCTGCTTTCAGGAAATCTCTTGTTGACACTTTCAGATGTCTGCAGTTGCTTTACAACTGTCTAACCATTTTTTGTTGCCATGTGTTCTAATCTTTTAATGCGGTTTTCTGGCCTGATATATTTTGCTTATTCACTGATAACCTTCTAATTTGTTGAGTTTTTTCTGTACTACCTTCCAACATGGTCCTATGTTGTCTTGGCGGATCTGTTTTCCTTGTGAAGATTTGTTTTTGCATTGTGCTTTGTTATGGCTCTTGTATCATTTGCTTTGCCTTGCCGGTTCAGTCGGGTGGTGTTTGTGCTGTGTTTGTTTTATTATGTTTTCCTCTACTTGTATTTTTTTTGTATTTTCCTTAAATACCCCTTTATTCCCTTGTGCCCCTTTTCCTCAAGAGGATGTCTTCCATTTGTCAGGCTGTGGTTGTAAATAAGAATTTGTTCTTAAATGACTTGCCTTGTTAAATAAAGGTTAAATTAAAAAAAAATTATAATGTGAACGGAAAATTAAGTTGTGCCAAGAATGAGCAACGAGTGATCCACAGTGTCGAAGGCTTTTGATAGATCAATAAAAAGTGCTGCACTGTGTTTCTCGTTATGTAGATTATCACATGATTTAAAACCAAGGAAGCAGCAGAGAGAGTGCTTTTACCAAATAGTTAATTTGACACTTTCAAATTGGTATTTTGTCTACACAACACTGAGACTGCCATTATTACATTTTTAAACAACATTTGTCTACACCCTGTTTCTGGTAAAATGTCAATCCTAGTGTTATTGGACCTTAGTGTAGCGTTTGACACAGTTGACATATACTGCTGCTGGACAGAATGGAAACTGGGTTGGTCTTAGTGACAAGGCCCTAAATTGGTTCAAGTCTTATTTTAACAACAGGGAATTATATTCAAGACATAGGCAACTATGTACAGTGAGGGCAAAAATTATTTGATCCCCTGCTGATTTTGTACGTTTGCCCACTGACAAAGAAATGATCAGTCTATAATTTTAATGGTAGGTTTATTTGAACAGTGAGAGTCAGAATAACAACAAAAAATACAGAAAAACTAATGTCAAAAATGTTATAAATGGATTTGCATTTTAATGAGTGAAATAAGTATTCGACCCCTCTTCAAAACATGACTTAGTACTTGGTGGCAAAACCCTTATTGGCAATCACAGTGGTCAGACGTTTCTTGTAGTTGGCCACCAGGTTTGCACACATCTCAGGAGGGATTTTGTCCCACTCCTCTTTGCAGATCTTCTCCAAGTCATTAAGGTTTTGGCAACTCGAACCTTCAGCTCCCTCCACAGCCTTTTTTATTAAAAATGTATATGCTACAGTTAGCCCATATCAAGCAGAGCAACAACATTTCTTATCATAATTATGCAAATCACACACATTTGTATACCTCTCTCATCTAGTGACTATGCATAGACTCACTCAGCCAGTGCCTTGGGCAAATCAGTGATTGGATGTGCCAGAACTTTTCTTAATGAAGATAAAACTGAAGTTATTGTCTTTGTTGGCAAAGACGAGAACAGACAGACAGTGATTACCTTGACACTGTCTAAAAGCCAAGTTAAACATCTTGGGGTAATTATGGAGTCTGATCTGCATTTCAATAGCCACATAAAATTACTAACCAAATCAGCCTATTATTACTTTACAAACTTAGCTAGAATTGGAGGATTCATGTCCAGACCAGCTCATGAAAAACATATATATATATATATATATATATGCGCCTTTGTGTCCAGTAGGTCAGATTACTGTAATGGCCTGTTTTCAGGTCTCTCTAAAAAAGCCCTCAGAAAATTGCAGGTCATTCAGAATGCTTTTTCTCCAGTTCTAACAAAAACTAAAGCTGTACGCATTACACCAATTCTTCAGTCTCTGCACTGGCGCCGTGTATCTCAAATAAATTATTTCAAGATATTGCTACTCAACTATTCAGTAAATAACTTAATTGTTCAGAGCCAAGTTACGTCTCAGACTTAATCTGTCAGTATGAACCCTCTAGAACCCATTGGGTTCTAGTCATTGGGGTCTAGTCTGCCAACCATTCCCAGAGTAAGGACATTGATTTGTAAGGCAGGGTTTAGTCATTATACTGTGCACAGTAAAAACAAACTTCCAGAAAATCTTAGACTTGCTCCAAAGTGTACCGCTTTTAAATCTAGGCTAAAAACCTTTTTCTTTGCCCTTTATGAAACTTATAATAATCTTTTGGCCCTCTTAAATGTAATGTTTTATTTGTATGTTTTGTCTTTTATGCTAAATCTATTTCTAGTATGCCTGATGTTAGTTTTTTTCTTTTCTTGCCTTAAATGCTATGTGTTCAGAGGGTCCCTGGTTCAAGCCCGGGTTGGGGCAAGGAAGGACACTTACCGTTTTTAGAAGTAGGCCCAATTAGACTACATTTCATTTCACACTGAAGTCTTTCTCTTTCCTTGTCCTAAATTTTGGGTTTTTACAAACCCAAAATATGAAATTGTTTTAAAATGGCCATACCATGAATCATTTCATGTGGATATAAAAAACGTTCATTTTTTTAAACATTTAAAATCACAGTGAAATGAACGTACTGCTATAGTCCAGAGAAGCACATTTAAACAGAAAATGAAATTACTAGGAAGGTGTTGATGTGAATTTCCTGCATCTGAGGGATATACGAAAATGCAGGACTAGTTTAAATTTTCTTTTAGACACATCTTTCATATGGACTTGTAATATTTTTCCAGCAACGGTAGTTAGCTTGCCTTTAAGATGGGTGCAGAATTTTGTGTACACTAAAACCACAATGATCCTCGTGTTGCAGAGACTCCTGTGTCGAAAATAATGTATTAGGTCCCAACGTTGTTTTTGTGACACAATGACTTCAGTTAAAAGATGCCGGTGAACCCTGAATACATCTATATAGCTCAAACCGTTAGGGTATGACCGACATCTTCGACTTTAGATGTTACCAGAACCTTTTTCTTGGATCAAACTCTGCATTCTACAATCCCTATGCAAAGGGAAACATGACTGCCTTGCACTTGGGGATTTAGGAGAGACAGAGTACAAAAGAAATGAAGAATTGCACAAACACGTAACTGTGTAAAACAGAACATGGCAGTCAACTTTTTAAGGTGTCGTGTATGGAATCTTTTTAATTGTTCTTTTTCTCCTCAGGTTCCAACAGGTTTTTGATCAAACAGTCAAGCAGGAGGATATATTTGCGGCCATTGCCAAACCAGTGGCAGACAGGTAGGACACTAACTTGAAGGATAGATTTAGTATCTGAAAATGTATGTTTTTTATTTGACCAGCTACTGTGTACGATCTGGCAGTAGAAAAGGAATCTGCATGCTCGACTGATGTACTATTTTAATTTTTGGCCAGAACAAATGTTTAGCATTTACATTTACACTGTTTTTCTTAAAGATAACATGGTGTAATTACACCATGAATCACAAATAATGAATTATGTGTAATGTTTCTTAAAGATGAAATGTATTCCTTTAAGAAGGAAGGCCTATTGATCAATTTATTTTTAGTCTTCATCCAAAATGTCAGAGATAAAAATGTCCATCTGTCCCTTTAAGGACAGAATGTTACCATGATAAATGGAGCAAATGCAGTGGGTGATTCCCTGGCTATTGTTGTAATCAGATGCTTTTGGCAGCAGTTGCAGTATAAACTCAGTTTAACATTGAAAAACCAACAAGTGTGTGAACCAGTAAGTGTAAGTGTGCAGAAAATGTCAAAAGTAAAGGACCAAAAAACTCTAGGACAAAGTCTAGCATTTGGATGAAATTATCTTGTACAGGGCTTTGTCTCTAAGTTATATGGCTGGTTTTGGGGGAATTTCCTAACATCTGTGATGTTTATAGCTCCACCATGAGGGCTAGCAGTACGTACCCTCATTCCTAGCCTAGGTGTTTACCAGTATAGCAGACTGTGTTGCGCTGGAATATTCCATTTGGGATTTTTAGTCTTATAAAATTAGAGCCACACCTATTTCCAATTCAATTGCGAATTGCAGCCGCGTAGTTTGAGGTAACACCTTTCCTTATTGAACTTTTCAAGAACATGGTACAAAGATCCTTCTCAGCAAACGGCATGGCAATCCGTTCAGTGGCCTCAGAGGAAATGTTGTTTAAGTATTTATTTTACTGCAAAATGTCACAAAACATCAATGACGTTTATTGCACGCTCATAAGGTCTTTTGGTAAGCAACTTCTGTTGTCCATTCCTGGCAGAGATTTTTACGGGTGTGTTATGTTTCGTAGCTCTCGGATTCCAATTGGGATTCATGACCTATTAAAATCAGAGCCCCGCCCACCTCAATTTTAATGAAGGGGCATATCTGGAACTTGGTTGCATGACTCAACAACATTCGGCTCATGAGATATGAATTTCACTTTTTCAATTTTGTCTGAGTGCTACAGTGCCACCATCTGGTGTATAGGTACTATAATGGCTGAGGCCCATCAGGTCTCCTCTGTCTACAAGTACGCCAATTTAAAATACTTTTCTCTCAGAAGCGACCAAGCTATTGACCTCTGAAAATGGACTGGCTGAATTATAATAATATCTAGTGAAGTACATTTCCTGAAGAAAATGTGGCTTGCTTGCAAGTTGATTTATGGTTCAAAATAGTGTTTACCTATCGAAAGGTTTTGAGTCTGTATTTTTTAGGGTTCAAGAGAATCTGTTGTTCTGGGTAATTAGTATACATGACATAGTTAAAGTACATAAGTGTTACCAATAACAGGTCTCATGTCTGTAGCTCGAACGGTTCAAAATATACAGCCTAATAGTTAGGTTACACTATTTACGCTAATTAGCATACGCTAAATCAATAATTAACATATGTAAAATCGATTGCCGGTTCATAACTTGCACTGGGGATAGCTTAAACATGTGAAACAATGTTGGTTTTCTATCTGTAACTCAAACGGTTTTAAAGATACAGCCTAATAGTTAATGAATGCTAATTACGCTAATTAGCATATATAAAATTGATAACCGTTTCATAATTTGCAGTGGGGATAGCTTAAATGTGTGAAACAAAGTTGGTTTCGTGTCTGTAGCTTGAACGGTTCAAAAGATACAGCCTAATGGCTAATTAATGCTAATTATGCTAATTAGCATATGTAAAATCAATAAACGTGTCATTATATGAACTGGGAGTAGTCTAAACTTTTGAGAGTCAGTTTCGTGTCTGTAACTTCGTGTCTGCAGCCTAATAGTTAATTAACGCTAATTATGCTAATTAGCATATGTAAAACCAATAATCATTTCCTAATTTGAAGTAGGGATTGCCTAAACAGGTGTAACAAAGTTGGTTTCATGTCTGTAGCTCAAACGGTCGAAAAGATATGTTAGGCTGTATCTTTTAATGTATCTAATTACACTAATTAGCATACATAAAATTGATAAATGTTTCATAATTATAAGTGGGGATAGCTAAACGTGTAAAACCAAGTTGGTTTCGTGTCTGTAGCTTGAACGGTTCAAAAGATACAGCCTAATGGCTAATTAATGCTAATTATGCTAATTAGCATATGTAAAATCAATAAACGTGTCATTATATGAACTGGGAGTAGTCTAAACTTTTGAGAGTCAGTTTTGTGTCTGTAACTTCGTGTCTGCAGCCTAATAGTTAATTAACGCTAATTATGCTAATTAGCATATGTAAAACCAATAATCATTTCCTAATTTGAAGTAGGGATTGCCTAAACAGGTGTAACAAAGTTGGTTTCATGTCTGTAGCTCAAACGGTTCAAAAGATATGGCCTAATTGTTAATTAACGGTAGTTACGCAACTTGGCATACGTAAAATCGATAACCGTTTCATAATTTACTGTGGGGATAGCCTAAATGTGTGAAACAACGTTGGATTTGTGTCTTTAGCTCGAACGGTGGAAAAGATGCAGCCTAATTGTTAAATAACACTAATTACGCTAATTAGCATATGTAAAATCGATAACCGTTTCATTATTTACAGTGGGGATAGCCTAAACTGGTGTAACAAAGTTGGTTTCGTATCTGTAGCTCGAACAGTTCAAAAGATACAGCCTAATAGTTAATTTACGGTAATTACACTAATTGGCATACGTAAAATAAATTATCGTGTCATTATATGAACTGGGAATAGTCTAAACTTTTGACAGTCAGTTTCGTGTCTGTAGCTAGAACGATTCAAAAGATACAGCCTAGTAGTTAGTTAACACTAATTACGCTAATTAGCATACGTACAATCAAATAACTTTTCCTAATTTGAAGGAGGGATAGACTAAACTGGTAAAACAAAGTTGGTTTTGTCTGTAGCTCGACGGGTTCAAAAGATACAGCCTAATAGTTAATTAACGGTAATTACATAAATTAGCATTTGTAAAATCAATTACCATTTCAGAATTTGCAGTGGGGATAGCCTAAACGTGTGAAACAGAGTTGGTTTTGTGTGTGTAGCTCAAAGGATTCAAAAGATACAGCGTAATACGCTAATTAGCATACGTTAAATCAATAAACGTGTCATTATATGAAATGGAAACAGTCTAAACTTCTGAATGAAAGTCAGTTTCGTGTCTGTAGCTCGAATGGTTCAAAAGATACAGCCTAGTAGTTAATTAACACTAATTACGCAAATTAGCATACGTAAAATCAAATAACTTTTACTATTTTGAAGTACGGATATCCTAAACTGGTGTAACAAAGCTGGTTTCGTGTCTGTAGCTCGAACGGTCCAAAAGATACAGCCTAATAGTTTATTAATGGTAATTACGCTAATTAGCATACGTAAAATCAATAATTGTGTCATTATATGAACTGGGAATTATAATTTCAACAATATGCCTTCAATATATTTGAAGACATTTTGTTAGAGGAATTATTTTTCAACTTCAATTTCTTCTGAATGTCCAGTGATCAGGGCATGTAGTGTGGGAGATGCAATTTGGCCTTTTATTGGCCTTTGTTTATTTGTTTATGTCTCACATCTGTAAGTCATTAGCAGAACATGGGGCTCTCTGTTTATCTGTTGAAGAGATCTTGGTTGTTTCTGTTCTTTGTTCTATAAGTATACCCATCTGTCTTGATAGGATCATTTACAATGGTCATTTGGTACCCTGGGGAAGGGGGGCGACCCCCTGTGGTGACTCCTATTTTGCCAGGGTCTGGACATCATTCAATCATTCAGTGTGTTGGATCTGAGCCTAACTGTTTCCTGCAATTGCTGTATGAATAAAGGTTCAATTTGAGTATTGAGACTTTTCTCCATAATTTGCGATGATTTCCACAACAATCAGATGGTGTTGTGACAGGGATCACCTGCCTTTTGGACAGAACCCTCTGTGCACTGCTGGGAGTCAGAAAACTCAAACTAGCCAAAACTAAAAACAAGGTAAGGGACATTTTCTAAAATCCCTGTTTGAGAATGGCTCGTTCCCAGTAAATTGCGGGGGCAATCTGCAGTTGGGAAGATGATCCAAAATGTGGGGTGGAATTGAGTCTGCTTACTGGACATTTGAACTGGTAGGCCTTGTATGTCTGTGTTGGTGTGTGAACTGTGTTATGTACCAGTGTTAATATGGGGTGCAGCCGAAGTACTAAAACGCGCTTAGGGCACAAGGATGTGCAGTGGATGGATTAATCTTTGTCAATTAACATTGGTAATCAACCATCAAAGTAGAAGTTCTAGGTGAATGAAGACATCTTTAACAGGGAAGTCTAAGTGAATCAGAACCAACGTCTACACGAGGCTCGCAACCAGTATCTGCGCTTGGTCTGGGACTTTCATAAATCAGGAACAAGTTATACAAATCTATAATAACATTGTGGTAAAGTGTATAGGCCCTGTATAATAGATATTGATGGAGAGGTAGGTGAGAGAAGATTGCACAGAGGACGTAGGGTAGTAAGATGGAATCATGTATGAAGTAGACAGAATGTTGGTATGGGGGAGCTATGGAAAAGTGATTGAAATAACTGCTATAAAAGTATTTTGTTTGACGGCGTCTGCGATAGGGCGCGAAATTAGTTGTTGAGTACAAGAGGGAACATTTTACTTACAGAAGTGTACACTATGGGGAAATTACAATCTAAAGAGGATCAATGTTCTTGGGACCCAGCTGGGAAAATGTGGCAGTGAGAGGCATAGCAACATGGATAATCGAAAATGGTGTAGGGTATTGGACTAAATGGACTGGAGGTAAATGGCCCGGAGTGGGCTCATGGGACACAGTGAAACTAGAAATATTGGAAGCTGAAATAATGGATAGAACAAATAAGATCACAGAAAGAGATTGGAGGATAAAACTTAGCAACGACAAAACTTATCAAAAGTGAGCCATCTTTGTCAGCTGTGAAAACTCAGGGGAGGACAAAAGAGCCTTTGCTCCCCGGGTTCCCCTGGCATTTTAACAGCGAGGAGCAAAGGGTTCTGTCCAGCCTGATAGGGATAGTCAGCCTTATGTCTAGAAAAACCACAGAGTAAACTAACCCGACAAGCAGCAAAACAGGCTAAATTACTCTCGCAGGCAGAAAAATGAACATGTTACTGCCACACGGTAGCAGCGATGTCAGTGTGACATGGATGCGGATTCAATATAAACTAAGCAAAGGAGTTTAGGGGCAGCACAAGGTAGAGGCAGATTCAGGGGAGAATTCAGAGAAGGTTTTAGGGGAGGATTCTAAAGGACAGGTTTTGTTCCAGGCTTAAGGTGATCTGGATGTTTGTTCCTACTGTAGGGAGAAGGGACACTGGAAAATCAATGCCTGATATTACAGCAATAGTTCTGAGACGAGGGAGAAACCTGTGTATAGAACCACATAACATATGGTCTTGGAGTAGAACATATAGTTGTAGGACTATTTAAATGGTATACATGGGGGAAGACACTAAATGCATGGTAACATATTTTAATTTTGAAGTCTGTAAAAGTGTACAGGATTGGGAAGGTGCAGGGCTTCTAAAATTATACATTCATTTGTATTTACAGCATAGCAAAGGATACAGTTGTGCTCAAAAGTTTGCATACCCTTGGAGATTTGGTAATATATGTACCATTTGTAAAGAAAATATGAGTGAGCAGGCAAAACATTTTATTTCCTATGGGATTCACATTCAACTGTAGGTCATAACAGAATGGCACAAGCATAAATCAAAACATGGCAACGAAGAAAAAAATGAACTGACACCTGTTCAAAAGTCTGCATACCCTTAGTTCTTAATACTGTGTATTGCCCCCTTTAGCATCAATGACAGCGTGCAGTCTTTTGTAATAGTTGTCTCTGAGGCCCCGAATTCTTGCAGGTGGTATAGCTGCCGATTCGTCTTGGCAAAATGCCCCTAGGTCATATAAAGTCTTTGGTAATCTAGCATGAACCGCACGTTTGAGATCTCCCCAGAGTGGCTCGATGATATTAAGGTCAGGAGACTGTGATGGCCACTCCAGAACCGTCACCTTTTTCTGCTGTAACCACTGAAGGGTCAACTTGGCCTTGTGCTTAGGGTCAATGTCATGCTGGAAAGTCCAAGAGCGTCCCATGCGCAGCTTTCGTGCAGAAGAATGCAAATTGTCGGCCAGTATTTTCTGATAACATGCTGCATTCATCTTTCCATCAATTTTCACAAGATTCCCTGTGCCTTTAGAGGTCACACACCCCATAACATCAGTGAGCCACCACTATGCTTCACAGTGGAGATGGTATTCTGTTCACTATAGGCCAGGTGTCGGCATGTAATTTTTTTTTTAGCCTCTAGATGGTGGGCCTCTTGTGGTTAAATCCTGTAGGACAGTCAGAAACAAAAAGCCACAGTTGTGTGACGGTGTCCGGTTTTTGTGCTGGATTTATTAATACAGTACTACTGACACATAGGCCTAACCCGGCAAGTGTCTTCATTCTCCAACTTGCAGCACAGACCACCTTTTTAAGACACACATTTGTGGGAAATGAGTAATGGATGAAAATAAATCAAGAAATGAAAGAGGACTTGAATAAGCCCATTAATGGCCTGTTTGAGTCATGCTTTTAACAACCTAAGTTTTATTTCCTCTTTCCATATTGTGAATAATAAATGTGTATCATTTTAATTTGCTTCTTTGTTACATATCGGAGCCTAACTTATTGTAATGATTATTTGACGTTGCCTACTTTTACTCTCAGAATTATTCCTTTGCATCCTCACGTACTACATTGCATGTTTTAATTGTTTGTGTGCTGGAGGTAGGCTACGCTATTACGTTGTGTGCAGAGCTAAACATTTAAGCTAGCTGTATACACAAAAGGCCACTATCAAAGAGTCTAAAGAGGATAGTTGACAGTGAAAATAGGGCATTCAAAGATGAATGGAAAGACAGCTATGCCTTCATCCTACCTAGTTTCGTGAATGCAAAGCTGGTGTGTCTTATTTACACTGAAGTTGTCGCTGTATGCAAAGAGTATTTCAGAGGTGTGTCAAGCAAGACATAATTGAATGCACTTCAGAAGTAAAAACTCTCAATGTGCTGTTACTCATCATTAGTTTTTTGTGTATCTAATAATATTCTGCCCCTTGTGGCGCAAATAGGAGTTGCGTTTATTTATATGCACAGTGTTACAATTGGCATTTTGTTATGATGTCATCAATGTGCTGCCAGATAAATTCAGGGATAAGGACATGCTTTGAGCTGTTCCCTCAATTTAAGTGAATCTGCTCTATTGTTTGTCTAATATGAGAATCGTCGGTATGTAATTAATGAATAATGATCATTTAAATATTAGGCAGATTATTTCTAGATTTAGTGAATGTTTTCTCACTTAATTTGTTAGACGATTTAGTATGTATATTTAGCTTACATTAATGCTAGATTAACCATGCTAGCGTTTATTCCAGTTGATGGCTTCTTAATGTTTGAGACAGTACTTACATTAGGTTACACTGTATAATTCTAAGTTATATTTTTTGAATGGATGCAGTAGATGCACATGTTAGTAAATTTTGTATAATGTATGACTTATATGCATTGTATTATTCTCTATTTCTGTAGTTTTACCCTATCCTATTCATCAGTAAATAAGTTGTCCAGACCATCTTCATCAAGCGTGATGATTTAACGAGGGAGTTTAAGCTGCCTGTCAAACTATACAAAGGGTTATAGCAAGGACAGAACACTCAATTCAACTCCAAATAAAGCATTGTTGCAAAAAACTTTCTCACACTTTTATTTTACTCACAAAGTGTTTATGTGAGTAAATGTTGCTGTCATGACTGAGATCTATTTCAGCACCAGCCGCTGTCAAAATAATCATGCCGCGGGCCAGATATTTGCCAGTTTTGTCCCGCGGGCTGTCTTTTGCTGAACCCTGCTATAGGCCTAATTGACTCCTCTCCAAACATAGCACTTATGGTTGTGATCATAAAGCTCTATTTTGGTCTCGTCACTCAAAATTACAGTGTGCCAGAAGCTGTGAGGTGCATCAAGGTGTTGTCAGGCATATTGTAACCAGGCTTTTTTGTGGCATTGGCGCAGTAAAGGCTTCTTTTTGGCAACTTGACCATGCAGCTCATTTTTGTTCAAGTATCGTCATATTGTGCTCCTTGAAACAACCACGCCGTCTTTTTCCAGAGCAGCCTATATTTCTCCTGAGGTAACCTGTGGGCTTTTCTTTGTATCCCAATCAATTCTTCTCGCAGTTTTGGCTGAAATCTTTCTTGGTCTACCTGACCGTGGCTTGGTATCAAGAGAACCCTGAATTTTCCACTTCCTAATAAGTGATTGAACAGTACTGACTGGCATTTGCAAGTCTTTGGATTTCTTTTTATATCCTTTTCCATCTTTATAAAGTTCCATTACCTTGTTTTGCAGGTCTTTTGTCAGTTCTTTTCTGCTCCCCCTGGCTCAGTATCTAGCCTGCTCAGTGAATCCACGTGAGCTCAACGAACTCATTGAGTATTTATGCACAGACACTAATTGAAATTTAAAAAGCCACAGGTGTGGGAAATTCACCTATAATTGCCATTTTCACCTGTGTGTGTCACCTTGTGTGTCTGCAACAAGGCCAAACATTCAAGGGTATGTAAACTTTTGATCAGGGCCATTTAGGTGATTTCTGTTATCATTATGATTTAAAAAGGAGCCAAACAACTATGTGATAATAAATGGCTTCATATGATCGCTATCCTTAAATAAAAGTCATATTTTTAAAATCAATGCCAAAATTTCACAATTTCTGGCAGGGTATGCAAACTTATGAGGACAACTGTATATACAAGAAGTGACATGAAAGCTTAAACTTACTATTATCTTGGGAAGATTATTAATAATTAGACATACTAAACCATAACGAAATAAATAAATCCATTGGTAGATATAGGGAAATTAACGTTGTGTTCATATGAATCATATGAAAACAAAGGGAAAACTATGAAGGCAAATTTTGAATGAAGACAAATTGATTTGACATTTTAAATTAATTCTGACTGTTTTGGGGGATCACTCCCTGCCAAAACGGTTAGTAACACATGATGAAATATTATTGCAGTGTGCAACTATTGGAAATGGGAACGTTGAAGGTGTAGAATCGTGTGGCAACTAGACTGAATCTGTTTTATTTTTATTGATTTTTCTAATCAGGGAATATTATGCATTTGCTGTGAAAGGTTATGGACTAATGGCAGGAATTAATTTGTTTGGATGAACAGTAACTATAAAAACAAACTGAGAATAATTCTGTATATAGTTCTGTTCTGGAAATCAAGTTTGAGAAATGTTTACTTGGTGTAAATTGTACGAAAGAGACACAGGCCATAGAAGCCGGACCCCTGGGGTGCACTACTTGTTCACGGGGGAGGGGAGGGGGGTGAGGACAGTTTTTACATATTGTATATTGACTGGTCAGATAAATGACTGATCAAGAAACTAAACTGACACACTAGGAGTTGAGACTATTTGTTTAAAGTAGAGATTTTATAGGACAATTGTAACTATTACTTTGAGAGTGGATGTAGTATAGACAAGAGTTGAGAAGTACAAAATGATAGGAATTAATCTGAATTCTTTATTTCGCTATGTAAGAATGTAACATGTTTATTAATCAAGATTAGGTCAGTCACTTTCAATCAAGACCCTCCCACCCTACTTCAGGGCAAGCTTTGGTGAGATAAGACATAGTGGGGGAGGGGGGGGGGGGGGGGGTCATGATTAATGATAGGATTACAGAGTGGCTTTGTTGTGTCAGTTCAATTACGAAGAAGCTTAGAGAAACTGACACCATGCAACATTTGGTAGACAAATTAAGATTAAATAACAGTTATGTTAGTATATATACCACTGTATATAACGTTAGTCTAACTACACCATACATGGTTGGCTGTTTTACAAAAACACTGTGATAGATAAGCTAAAAATCTACCTCATTCATATGTTACGGGTGGTAATTAGTAGGGGTGAGAACATATTGTCAAATTGTCGACATTTCGACAAGGATGGCATTTATCGACAAGTTAAACTAATTTTCGAAAGTTACAAAAAATCTGTACTACGTATTGACTCACTTGCCGACAGTAATGACAGGTTATTTCATACAGACTAAATAAAACTGGCTAACGGCCAGGTACAGGAAATTATCACGGCTAGTGAAAGCATACCTGTGGATCTCGGCAACATCTGTACTGGCTGATAGGGTTTTCTCGGCTGTGGGCCTGATAGTCAACAGACTATCTAGTAAACATAATCGTCCAAGGCTGTAGCAATGGAGTCAACATTCGGGGGGATCAAATCACCCGGGGGTCTCGGGCCCCCCCCCCCAGAAAAACATTAAAAAAATTTAAAATATTTGTAACCAATATTTGTAACATCTTAACCATAAATATTTACCCAATCTGATATCGCCGTGTTGTTGTTCCTACAACATCATAATTAATGTTGCTCCAGGACCATCATTGCAACTGACGTGTGGTTAGTTGGTTACCCCAGTCCAAAGATAGAATATTCCCCTGCCCCCCACCCTTTGACCTAACCATAACCTCAGAGACACCTGTGCCTAAACCTAACCTCATTGGTACCTGTGCCTAAGCCTAACCTCAGTTGTACCAACATTAATTATGATGTCGTCGGAACAACACCAACATAGCGATATCAGATTGGTCATCAGTATTTGCTCCTTTTCTCACTCACCATGTCACCTGCTCGCCCTGCCCTGCTGGCATCCTCATGCTCTCTCTTTCTCCCTCTCTCTCTTTACTCTGAATGCACCAGAGTTAACACTAAATACTATCAGCAAACACTGTTCTCACTGCTTTCAGCTTACTTTTATTTTCCGAGGCTGCCCAAAAAACTGATGAATGTCACTGGCACCCTTCCTCTTGCTCATGATGACACTCACTGTGAATGAAAGCTGTCTAATAAAACTGCTTGCACTTTAATCAAACAAACACTAATAATGCTATTTATCATAAGCAAATAGAGCTATACAGTATACTAAACAAATATACAATCAATGAAAACGACTATTGTCTGCATAAATTACACATGAAGCACAACATAAATGATTGACACTTTACTCAGACTTCACGTGGGCTTTCTGACATATCTAACAAAATCATTAATGTAAGACATTAACGTTAGTTGAATACGCACATAAGCTCCATTGTTAGTCGCTGGGTGAACGTGTGGCTAATTAGCTTTCCAGGTAACTAAGCTATGATATATAACGTTAGTAATGGTTGATTGATTAGCATGCGCAAATTGGGCCGTTTTCACCAAAAAAATGTGTTTACACTCCATGCAATTACTGACAGTTTTTAGCAAACTATTACTTATTTCCACAATTACAGTTCCAGCAAAAAATGATGTGTTGATGTTAAAACTATCACAATCGACAGGAAGACAGGATGCCTACGTAACACTCATATTACATTCTAGTTTTTCACTTTTTTAAAACATTTGAATGTAGTAGGCTAATGAAAGAGAGACAGTATAATGTTTGACATTGATTGTACCTGCCAGCAACAGTCGACCAACTGGGGTACGGCAACAGCACTTGGACAAACCACAAGTAGAACTGCAGTAAACCGTAAAACTAGAACCGGTAGTAATAATAATGGCAATTTGTTAAGTTTAGTTATGATTATGATTACATTTGCTAATGATTATTTTTGGACGGCAGTGCATGGTTGCCTGTCGTAGCATAGCACATTTTTATTCCATTTATAATTTATATATCAATATATTGGGGGGGGGGACATTTTTAGCATATTTGAATATTGGGGAGATGTTTCCCCCCGATATATATTGTAATTACGGCTAATCATCTACTCCTGGAGCACGTGGACATGCTAATTTTTCTAAACAAGAATAAATGATCATAGTAATATGGACAATGCCTAATGATTGTTTACATTTTTATTAAGATCTTGCATCTATGGATACGCTAGCCAGATTTTGTTTGGTTTTTGTTCATTAATTTTATATAATTTATTCCTATTAAGCTTCCTTCCAATTATATTTTTGTATTCACTGGAACACATCGGTAGGTTTGTTTGATTTAATGCAGACTGTAACGTAACTCTGTTAGTCTATATATTAAGTGTAGTTTTGTTTGGAAATTATAGTTTTAAGGGACTGTATATAAAGAAATAGCTGGCTAGATGATCTAATACATTTTGTATTTTGTTGTTTGATTCGAATTATGCAATTGCTTACAGTGCTGCCACTGCACCGTTCTAAAGAGTTTGAGCTTTTCTTATAATAGAGTTGTGTTGATAAAAAGTGGGGGGGGGACAAAATGCCATTTTTAAAAAGTTGGGGCGACATGTCCCACTCATGTATAATGAAACCTATGCCCCTGGCTTTAGCTATTCATAATTTGCCTTTTGAAGAGGGGGTGTTATGTGTTAAAGCCTGAGTAGATATTCCATGCTCAGTAGCCTAGTCATTTTTCTGTTTTCATTTGATTCTACAATTCCCCTTCTAACTGACAGAGGGCTAAACTTATCAAAAACACCTTTAAAGTGTAGCCATGGCAGTTAAACTAAAATTGAAATCTGAAATTTAATTTAACAACAACACTTCGGTAGGCTACGTATATGCCCATTCCCTACTAAAGTCAACATATTTTTACAGTATGAATAGGGAGTGTATTTTCCAAATAAATCAAAATCTGGAAGGATATTGGTTTTATTGTTGCCATCTGTAATGGTCTGTTGATCATCAAAATTAAAGAAATGTAAGATGAATGGTTTGCTCAATCATTAATATTAGTACACATACTTAAGTAAACACACCTTTGAAAATAATTATGATTATCTCTTCTGCCCCCATCATTATCTTACAACACGCTAAAGGTGAATTAATTAATTTGCTCTGCACTGGGGAATACTTTCATTCAGTTATAGTTCCTTTACAATTAGGCTACATTTATTCTGTTCTGAAACATTAAGCCAACTGTCCAGTTAACTTCTTTGGTGCTTAAGGTGTTTTACTGCCTTGATAGTGTCAGATGTTTGAAGTATCCATATTTATCTGAATTGTACTATAATACCAAATTAGGTAAATGTCCTGAACACTACTGCAATGTAACATGTAAGTGAATTCAGTTTGGCCAAACAGTGGCGGCATATTAGCCATAACCTAATATTTTTTGTTCTATCTCTCAGTGAGATTACATTTGGTACACATGATCAGGGTTGTGATTTTACTTTAACACATGTTTCAAATATTGCCCTACCTACCACTCACACACTTGATTGACGTAATCAACCTATCGTCAAGTCTTTAATTTGAATCAGGTGTGTGAGTGCTTTGGCAAAAACAAAAATGTGCAACCCTTTGGGTCCCCAGGACCAGGATTGGGACACAGTGGCCTAAGAAAAAGAACAATAATGGCTTTGGTACTGAATGATACATGATACACCACATGAGGCCGGGCATTATCCTGCACCAGGAGAAACCCAGTGCCCACTACACCAGCGTACGGTCTGACGATGGGTCTGGGGATTTCATCCTGGTACCTAACAGCAGCCAGGGTACCATTGGCTAGCACGTGGAGGTCTGTGCGACCCTCCAACGATGTGCCTCCCCAGACCATTACTGACCCACCGCCAAACCAGTCAAGCTGGATGATGTAGCAGGCAGCATAGCGTTCACCACAGCATCTCCAGACTGTCATGTCTGTGACGTGCTCAGTGTGAACTGTGATGGTAATTCCATCGATTAGAACTCTTAATGGAAGTAAGTACAGAGACAAAATTCTCTTGGCATAGTTAGCAGTTTATTACTTGCAAGGAGATACGTGTCAAAAGCTTACAAAATAAACCTGTGAGGAATCGGGGCGCCACGTTTACATCTTGTATCCAGATACAAGATGTAAACGTGGCCCCCTGTTTACATCTTGTATCTGGATAGCCTTCATGTCCAGATACAAGATGTAAACGGGGGGCCACGGTCCATCACGATGTCCTCCGGAAGTCCATAGTCAGAACACCTGCTGGAACAGCACCTCAGCGACCTGTAGAGCAGAGGGGAGACTGGGTAGTCGGATGAAACGAACCATTTTTGATAACCTGTCCACTACCATGGGGATGGTGTTCTTCCCCTCTGCTGGCGGCAAGTCCGTGAGAAAGTCTACCGCCAAGTCTGACCAAGGCCGCTGAGGCACTGGGAGAGGATGTAGTTTCCCCGCTGCAGCCATTGATGGCACCTTAGACTGTGCACACACGGAGCACGACATGACGTAGTGTTGCACAGTCCTCCCCATACCAGGCCACCAGTATTTCGCCCTGAGCGCCTGCAGCGTTCGATTGATGCCCGGATGTCCTGTAGCTGGTGTGGTATGCACCCAGGTCATCAACTGGCTCCGCACTCTCTGAGGCACGTAGGTCTTGTCTGGGGGCAGGTTGCTGGTGCAGGGTCCTGTCTCCCCACCCGTTGAATGTCCTCATCAATGTCCCAGCAGACAGGACCCACGACACAAGGGGGGTAGAATTGGTATGTCCTTTGGAAGCTCCGCCCACCGGGCGTGCAGGCAGGAGAGTGCGTCCACCCTGACATTCTTCGCACCAGAGCGGTATGTCAGTGTGAACTGGAAGCACTCAAAGAAAAGCATCCATCGGGCCTGGCGGGGATTGAGGTGAACGGCGCCCTCGAGCCAGTGTCTCCACTCCTCTAATGCCAACTTTACCACCAGTAGCTCCCGGTCACCCACACCGTAGTTTCTCTCTGAAAACAATTTGTGTCAATTCATTTTAACCTGTGTGTGTCACCTTGCGTGTCTACAACAAGGCCAAGCATTCAAGGGTATGTGAACTTTTGATCAGGGCCATTTGGGTGATTTCTTTTATCATTCTGATTTAAAAAGGAGCCAAACAACTGTGATAATAAATGGCTTCATATGATCACTATCCTTAAATAAAAGACAGGATCCAGCGGAGACTGCATGATCAGTCATATTTTCAAAATCAATGTCAAAATTTCACAATTCCTGCAAGGGTATGCAAACTTAAGAGCACAACTATAATTCTCATTTCAAACAAACGGGTTCTTCCTGTGTTTACTGGTCAGTTTTGTTCACAATTGCATCAATCTTCAAATTTTTTCAGGAATAGGATAGTGTTTGTCACAGTTAACGAAAGTTAGTATTTGCTAGCTAGAAAGCAAGATACCTGTTTCGTTAACGATATTCACCAAAGGACAATCAAAGTTTATTTGCTTGAGAAACAAAGGAGATGAATTGACCGTACTACCGAGGCAGCTCATGATGGGGGAGATGGTGAACCAGTTAATCCCCAACCCTTGTCCAGAATATCTGGAGGATGGTGGTGTAGCTGTGGATCGTGCAATCTTATGCCAACCAAAATGGAATGTTTCTGTTGCAACGAGTGGGAACTATTGATTCCAATGTTGGAGAACATGAATGACCTAGTCCCTGAAGCTGAACAAATTCCATGATGTGTGGTTGATCATCCGTATTTTGCCCCCCTCATAACTCCTGGGATGCTGGAGACTTTTTTACATTCCAAAAATTAACTGGAAAAGACGTTCTAGGCCATCAAAAGTGTAAGCAGTCACCCCTCAAAAGTGTAAGCAGTTACCTAACATTAGCATTCAATTGTATAAGGCACAGCTATTTATTTGGATAGCGTATTCCATGAAAAGTGCTTTGTTTCTTCTCTTTAAGCATAAAAATATAATCAGGCATACTAACCCGAAAAGGAACCAGGCAAGCCTAGTTCAGCCAGCCCGCGATTAGAAAGGATGAATGTTGTTGTCCCTGGCTGGTTTCAATCCACAGTTTTCTATGTGGCAAACTGTCTTTAACCATTACGCTATCTAAACAGCAGGAATTCCACTTTTACCTCAGCCATTTCATTTTTACTGAAATAACGTGGACAACAGAACGTTTATTAGCGGAACTAAAGTGTAGTCTTGTACAAAGATTACTGTAGATGGCAGTTACAGTACCTATAATGAAAACAATCACTCCATGGCTGGTTCCTTTCTTTAGAAAACAATAAAAATATAAAAGGGTATGTAATACAATTACTCTTAAATATATGAGATTCATAGTATTACAAAGTGCATATATATATTGTTGTGCGACGGCTGAAATTTACAGAGTGGATAAATTGTTTCTGAGAGACAAAAATTGGAACGTATGAGAGGGTAATCGAACTGGGTCAAAACATTGAAGGGCAAGGATAAGACCACAGGACTTGCTGGTAGTCAGTCCACCTCCATATAAACTCCAAATGCCACTTTTATCCCAGTCGTTATATTTTTGCTGAATTAACGTGAGCAACTGAACGTTTATTAACAGGACAGAATTGTACTTTTGTACAAAGATTACTGTAGGTGGTCGTCCATACAATAACTGTTGAATAGCTAACCACTACACGGAAATTAAGAGGAAATTGAAAGCATTGTCTGAATCTCAAATCGCATACTACATACTACGTATTACAAGTACGTACTTCGTGGATGATGGTGAAGTATGTACCGTTTTGTATATAATAAGCTAGTATGCCAGTATTGGGACCGATTGGGACATACTACCTCATCAGAAAATTGAGTCTCGACATTAGATCATTTTGTCATGCACTAACATCACGCCAAGTTTGAACATTTAGCTAGACACCATTAATCATTGTGTTAAACTGACTAACGTTTCTTATTAAGTTTACTTCCACCACAAATAGCATCTTTGAACTGTATGGCTTTTATTAGCCAGTAATAGGCCTACTAGTATCTATTAAGTTACTACTTGGAATAGTCATAAGAATTGAGCAATTGCTAGAGAGACTGAAGATTTCATTTCATGGCACAAAAACATTTGTTGACATTCATGAATGACTTTGAGACAATAACTATCAATATAGGTGAAGATAACTGATTTTTTCGTCAAGTGAAAAGATGAGAGGATCGTCGTTTCGATCTAGCCTATATTACACCAAAAGGCATGCATGGATGCACACTTCAAAAATCCACCAGGAATAGTCAAAATATAACCATAAATATTTTTATTTTAGGCTTACTGTAATGTAGCTACTGAAGGTTGTATCCAGCAAATTTTTTGTCTATCTGGAATAAATCCTAATGCATAATTTGTTTTGACTGTGACGAGATTCGAACAAGGGACCTATTGCTTGCAGGTCCGCGTCTCTAGCCACTATGCTATTTAACAAGGGTCAGTCAGCCAGTCAGCCAGCCAGCCAGCCAGTCACATTCACTCTTCTTGGCTGGCTCTGCTTATGTGGTCCGGCAAAAAGCAGGGTTTATTTTATTATACTCAGATGCCTAAAATTGTACAGCGAATCTATTAACGGCTGCACGATATACACAAATTGCAATAAGCCAGCTAGCATTTAAACTAATGAGGCAATGTGGACTTTATGGCAATAAGCCATATTTTACACAACACTGGATTAAGATATGGCAATGTGTGATACACCAAGTCTCCTCTCCCAGGTCACTTGTACCTTTCTTTGCAAACAAAACACAATCGCGGCATTTTCCACAAAGATAAAAATAAAACTGAAGTCCACTGATGATATTCACGATAATGGGCCAGCTAGAGAAACTCTCACCTCACGTAGCTTCTGGAGGTTAAAATTCACACCCACCCCAATGATGTCATTGCCAAAGAACAGAAGTTGTGTTGGGTGGCTATAGGAAATAGTTCGCTAATGCCAGTTTGGATTGACCAAATTCCGCCGGCTGTTTTGTCAGTCGATGCTACCGATGCTATGCTATCGATGCTACTGTGACTGATTACTGAATGTTGTTTGAAGTGTTTTGGAGTAGTTTTCTGCTTGCAATGCAGCTTTGCTGTAGTGGTATGAAATGTTTCCATTAATGAATTTGGATGATGTTAAGAACGCTAATTACAGACTGGGACAGAGTTGAATAATGGATGGTTGGGAAAAATGACTATGTAAATTCTGGAATAACTTTTGGTAAGTGGCCTTTTAGAAAAATATGATTTTTGGGTACTTAAAATGTGAAAAAATGTGGGTACTTAAAAAAACTGACTGTGTACTTAAAATTTACATAATGGGGAGTACAAAATGTTTCCTAACCTTTGATCGACACCGATTTGACTGGCTTTAGTCTACTGGCTGGGTTTGGGCCCTCTCATTCAAGACAACCAAAACATTCCTGCTCACCAGCCGATCAGTTTAGCTGTGGCCTTCTATGTCTGTCATTCAGGACAGTCTTTTCCTTTGGACTTATAGTGTCAAGTTTCTGGGGGTTTTGGGTCATTTTTCCTCTTAACGGTTGGTTAACGTTGACTTAAGAGTGCTGGTTCCTCCCTTTCCGCCACTTAAACCAACAGGTCTGAATTCCTGAAGTTGTTTATGTGGATAATGATAACGCCTCATCTGATGAACTTATTTATCCTAGTGATAAACTGTCTGAGGAAGTTTGTAGAGTAAGAGGAGACATGAAATTACGCCAAAAAAGGCAAAAGGCGACATTGTGATGCATAGACTTTCATTTATAAGTTACATGCCCCTTTACATTCTCCTACAAGCCATATTGAACTTGACATTTTTATTGGTTTATCTGAGCAGTGTAAGGTGAAAGTAGGACATATTATTCTCATTATGTAGGAGAATTTGCTGATTTAAAAGGCTGCATGGAGACTTAAAGAAGCTATTGTTATTTTCTGCAGGCAATTTCCTGTA
This sequence comes from Esox masquinongy, assembly GCA_016801175.1. NCBI lineage: Eukaryota > Metazoa > Chordata > Actinopteri > Esociformes > Esocidae > Esox > Esox masquinongy. Next base: position 78,117 of record JACXGI010001842.1, read on the forward strand.
TTTTTCTTTGTAACTTTATTGTGTTGACACCTTGTTCTTGGTCTGTCTGTATAGTGTGTTGTTGGGTTACAATGGTACCATCTTTGCCTATGGCCAGACGGGCAGCGGAAAGACGTTCACCATCACGGGAGGAGCTGAGCGCTACAGTGACAGGGGTATCATCCCTCGCATACTGTCCTACCTGTACCAGCACTTTAGCCAGGTCAGTGGTGTGACTTACTCAACACATTTTTAAACATTTACGCTACACAAAAACAGCTGTGCTATGATGTAAAACTTCCAAATTTAAGTGTATTGCATTTTAGTCTCTTGTGGACAGTTAATACACATTTGACACAGTAGCCATCTTTCAAGAGACTGTGGGATGCGACAAATAACAAATTACATTTTTTCCAGTGAATGTGGGGTTTTTTTCACTCCATGACTTGTGCAAGAAGAACATATTATGTTATATAAAACAACAGCATATGCGTATTACCACACTGCCAAATGATCTTCTCTGTTTTTGTCAACCAAAGAAAAGCAATAACAAACAAGTTGGAGGAAAAAGTGGTGCTGTTTCCCCTTATACATCTGGGGTCATATTCACAAAACATCTTAAGGCTAAAAGTAGCTCCTAATTTACTGATATAGGAGTAACTCTTAAAAAAATGGGCGTGAAACAAAGAAACAAAGCCGACTTCATGGACATAGCTCAACCACCTGGTGTAGTTGGTGGTGGGACACATAACTGCACAAATTATTGCACCGTGAAAATATTAACGCACATTTCTTTACAAGCTGCCAGACATGTAAGAGACTGACAATTAGCTGAACATATCTTGACTAGTTAGTATATAATTTTTGGTTTTATTTTTAATCAGTGACGTTTAGCCTACATTTTAATTTTCACATCTTTATTTCAATATGGCGACACGACACATTGTTCTACAGTATTGCTATGATGAATTCACTGACAGAGAACCCTTTCCTATCAGCAAATCACTGCGGGCATAGTAAGTAAGCTTGTTCATGGAACACAACATCATCCATAGCAACGGGGTTAACCCCGCCATTTCTCTTAAGACTTCTCTGGCTCCCAGGTGTCTTTTATACAGGTAACGAGCTGAGATTAGGAGCACACTCTTAAAGGGAGTGCTCCTAATCTCAGCTTGTTACGTGTATAAAAGACACCTGTCCACAGAAGCAATCAATCAAGCAGATTCCATAGTCTCCACCATGGCCAAGACCAAAGAGCTGTCCAAGGATGTCAGGGACAAGATTGTAGACCTACACAAGGCTGGAATGGGCTACAAGACCATCGCCAAGCAGCTTGGTAAGAAGGTGACAACAGTTGGTGCGATTATTCGCAAATGGAAGAAACACAAAAGAACTGTCAATCTCCCTCGGCCTGGGGCTCCATGCAAGAACTCACCTCGTGGAGATGCAATGATCATGAGAACGGTGAGGAATTAGCCCAGAACTACACGGGAGGATCTTGTCAATGATCTCAAGGCAGCTGGGACCATAGTCACCAAGAAAATAATTGGTAACACACTACGCCATGAAGGACTGAAATCCTGCAGCGCCCGCAAGGTCCCCCTGCTCAAGAAAGCACATGTACAGGCCCGTCTGAAGTTTGCCAATGAACATGTGAATGATTCAGAGGAGAACTGGATGAAAGTTTTGTGCTCAGATGAGACCAAAATCGAGCTCTTTGGCATCAACTCAACTCGCCGTGTTTGGAGGAGGAGGAATACTGCCTATGACCCCAAGAACACCATCCCCACTGTCAAACATGGAGGCGGAAACATTATGCTTTGGGGGTGTTTTTCTGCTAAGGGGACAGGACAACTTCACCGCATCAAAGGGACGATGGACGGGGCCATGTACCGTCAAATCTTGGGTGAAAACCTCCTTCCCTCAGCCAGGGCATTGAAAATGGGTCGTGGATGGGTATTCCAGCATGACAATGACCCAAAACACCAAGTACTAAGTCATGTTTTGCTGAGGGGTCGAATACTTATTTCACTCATTAAAATGCAAATCAATTTACAACTTATATACCCTCAAATTAAAACTGAGAGACTGCACTTTAAGCCCATATTCATTATTTAATTGTAACTTGAATATGTTTTGGTAAACAGCCAAAATAACAAAACTTGTGTCAGTGTCCAATTTTTTCCGGACCTAACTGCTTAGTATAAACTCACTTCTTTTCTTTGTTAAATTTCCTAAATGTAAAATGTTATCTTGATGAATGTTATATATGGCCATCCGTTGTGTTATTAAGTATGTGTTACCAAAACCACCTTAATGGATCATTGTATTGCCTACAGGACAGCAGTATGGTGTACACCACCCACATCTCTTACCTGGAGATCTACAATGAGGTGGGCTATGACCTGCTTGACCCCCGACATGAGGCCTCTCGCCTGGAGGACCTACCGTCAGTACTTCCATCTTTCCTTTACTAATATAAAGCAAACATTATTCTGATGCCAGATTGGTACGTCAATTTAGAAACATTTTTAATTATTACAGTTTTTAAAATACATTTTCTGGCATTTATATTAATTGGACAGTGACTGTGGAGACTGTTTATTTTTTTCTGAAAGTCCAGCTGGTTGGATTCAAACCAACTGCACTTTCTAAATGTGCACTGGAGGCAGCAGCTAAGAACACAGGACCACCCTAGACATCCATATTTGTTGTTATTGACAGCTTTCAGACTTTTAGAATTTTGCATATTTTTTAGGGGTGTAATGATTGTCCAAATCTTTGATTCGATTTGACTTTTTATTTTTAGGTCATGGTTCGACTCGATTTTCGATTATCAGTTTTTTTTTTCAGTGCTGACTACACCGTTGTTCAGACTATTGGCCCTTTTTTGTAAATAAAAAACACTTGGTTGCTTTTCATTAAAACAACTTATTTAAATACATTGTAAAATAACAAAAATATAGAACATTTAAAATAACCCTCAAACTCAAACTAACAATGTAACATATTTTTTGAATTGCTGGCAACTATGTGCAGAACATGTTGCCTATTTTAGTATAACTATTACTAAACACCTTGGCATATATTCGGAAATGCACTATACCCTACTCTTTCAAATTCTTAGAGAGAGGGCTGACCTTTGAGCAGTCAAAATGGCCCTCATTTATGAAACCTTCTCAGAAAAGGTCTCAGATTCGAACGTTGGGAGAGACTTATGATCATCTGTAAGTGTGATTCACGAAACTGTCACACCTGGTCGAAATGAGCGTGGATGTCATCACAGATTGATAAATTGGATAAATCTGTGGACGCGAGAACACGCTGCACCTGTCCTTGTTTACCTATGAAACACCTGTAATTTATGTAGGTGTGGCGATCAGCCACCTATGAATTGACATATTTCAACATAAATTATGACCTGAAACAGCTAATTAACCATTACGTCATTCTCCATGACAAAATCAGCGCAGTTACGGAACACTTTCGCATCTCAGCCCAGAGCCGAAGTCCATTAAAAGAGCAAGCTCTGCCATCATTAGGGTAACTGCTCAACCCAGAACCACTGGTTTATCTATCCTCTCAGTAGTCAATTTATGAAAATGCCAGCCACTGAAATTACATTAACCATTTTTGATCTTGTGGTTGTTGTTACTGAGGCTGTTACAATTCTTGTTTTTTGTGATAATGATGGTCTTATTGCGAACAAGCATGATCTTATTTTTTGACGTTGGTTTACACCGTCTCCGATCAGACGTGGGTTTGATTGTATATTACAAAGTCCCATTGTCAGAATTCTAAACTCACAAACGGAAAACTATTTACCTGTTTTATTTACCCTATTTTCCAACTTAATCGGCCAACAGCCCACGGTACACAGGCAGCCCGCTAATAGTACCCAAATGACGCTAATCACCCCTCACTGAATGCATGACATCAATGGATGAATGCGTGATACTCCCAGATTAATGATAGTTTTGGTTGTATTTGAATTAACTTACAAATGAAATACAAGATTTCCATGACCATTCAACAGTTTAATTAGGCTACTATTGAAACATAATACAAACGATATAGGCTACTTGACAATTCAACATATGTACAGTTGTGCGCAAAAGTTTGCATACCCTTGGGAATATATGTACTTGTGAAGAAAAACATGAGTGAGCAAGCAAACCACGTCTTTTATTTCTTATGGGATTCATATTCAACTGTAGGTTATAACAAAATGGCACAATCGTAAAACAAAACATGGCAACAAAGAAAAAAAATGAACTGACCCCTGTTCAAAAGTCTGCATACCCGTAGTTCTTAATACTGTCTATTTCCCCCTTTTGCATCAATGACAGCATGCAGTCTTTTGTAATAGTTGTCTATGAGGCCCTGAATTCTTGAAAGTGGTATAGTTGCCCATTCGTCTTGGCAAAATGCCTCCAGGTAATGCAAAGTCTTTGGTCGTCTTGCATGAACCGCACGTTTGAGATCTCCCCAGAGTGACTCGATGATATTAAGGTCAGGAGACTGTGATGGCCACTCCAGACCCATCACCTTTTTCCTGCTGTAACCACTGGAGGGTCAACTTGGCCTTGTGCTTAAGGTCATTGTCGTGCTGGAAAGTCCAAGAGCGTCCCATGCGCAGCTTTCGTGCAGAAGAATGCAAATTCAGATTCAGTTTCTTGTGTAGGTTTATTCATCAAATGTAAATCTAAAATGTAAATTTAAGAAACAAAATACCAGACATTCTTTACCAATAGCCAACTACCAATTCAACATAGGTATTACACAATACTGTTTATCTTAGGAGAGAAAGAAAAACAAAATCGCATACTCATCCAGTCATCTCTTTTTGAAATTTCTCTGCTTATTTTACTGTAGATTAAGATTCTACAAATGTATTACGCTAAATAATCTATTACGAAACGAAATACCAACGATCACCAATTATTAATTCAGTAAACATATTACACGTTACTGTTTTCATTTGGAATGTTTGGAGAGAGAGAAATAAAATTGCCTACACATCCTATCATCTTTCTTTGAATTTTCTCTGCTTATTTTACTGAAGATTAAGATTGTACAAATCTATTTCACTAAATAATTACTAACAAAACGAAATACCAACGATCACCAATTATATTACATGTTACTGTTTTTCATCAATACAATCGACAAATGACTTTTCTATATTTTCATGTAAGCTACTGTAAATCATTCTTTGAAATTGTGTACATGTTGTTTATGTTGAAGTGTATGCTTGTTATGTTTAGATAACAAAAGACCATCTGATTGTCCGTACACAGGAAGTCACGTTCATTCAAAGCGCGACAGTAAATAGGCAATGGGCTTATGTGTATTGCAGGTTGGGATGTCTATAAAGCTGAGGTACGACCAGAAGTTTCTTTGAGATTGTGTGAGATGAGATTGGGTCCGTAGGACATCGTGTATGAAGACCGAGTCTGTAACATCATGAACAATAGACTATCAAATTATGCAATAAATAATTGAATTACTCTATCCCTTGACGGCCGGGTACGCGATCATTATTTCAAGCACTTTACGAAAAGGCTGATTTCTAACATTTACATTCTTTTTCAGTTGTTACATGTACATGTCTACCTCAGGAACCTCATTGCTGCTATCCTTGCATTTCAGTTGCACATGCCACCTTGCACATTTATACATCCCACTTATAACATACATTGTTCTTAATTATTTCACTTGTAAATTTTTTGCACTCTTCTATTTGCAATTCTGGTTAGATGCTAACTGCATTTTGTTATACTGTACTTGTTCAATAACAATGAAGTTTTATCTAATCTAATGTACAGGTGCTGGTCATAAAATTAGAATATCATCAAAAAGTTGATTTATTTCAGTAATTCCATTCAAAAAGTGAAACTTGTATAATGTATACATTCATTCCACACAGACTGATATATTTCAAGTGTTTATTTCTTTTAATTTTGATGATTATAACTGACAACTAATGAAAACCCCAAATTCAGTATCTCAGAAAAT